>JAANSP010002936.1:0-12020 GCA_036850745.1 Homidia socia | reverse complement strand
AATCAATTAGATTTTGACGAAGAGATCGTAATTAGTGACAGTGATTCCGAATGTGAGGAGGAAGATATTTTGAAAGATATTAGGGAATGGGTATTGACCACATCCATTAATCAAAAGCAATTGTCCGCACTGCTAAAAATATTGAAAAAGCACAAGTGCTTCCAAACTATTCCATCGGATGCTAGAACATTACTTGCAATAAAATCACCTCCGCCAGTAACCGACTTGTCGCGCGGAAAATTTGTGTATTTTGGAATAAGACCTGAAGCAGAAAAATGTTAAACATCAAACATTGCAACGATTCCTCTTCAAATCAATATTGATGGATTGCCAATCTACAACAGTAGTCGAACTCAATTTTGGCCAATTCTTGGTAACTTTGTTAACATCTCACAAGGACCATTCGTAATTGGCATTTACTGTGGGGAGAAGAAACCCAGCTGCGCAAATGAATTTTTACTTCCTTTTGTTCATGAATTCAACATCATCAAAGAAGAATTTGAAACACAGCATAAAGTTAATGTCTACATTCACAGCTTTGTATGTGATGCACCCGCCAGAGCCTTTGTCAAAGGAATAAAAGGTCATACAGGATACTACAGATGCGACAAGTGTGAAGTAGAAGGAAGTCAAGTGTCAAATCGAGTTGTATATTTGACCGCTTCAACGCTAAGAACTGACATCTCCTTTCGTCAATACAAAAACGAAGAGCACCATCACCACAGAACTGTTTTACAAGATATCGTCTCCTTGAACATGGTCGAAAATTTTCCTCTTGACTACATGCATTTAGTTTGCTTGGGGGTAATGAAAAAGATGCTAGGAATTTAGGTGAAAGGCAAGCCACATAAAGAAAAACTTAGCAGCTACAAAGTTAGTGTTTTATCAGAAAAGATAAATGCTTCTTTAAGTGCTTCAGTTTGTGAATTCGCAAGAAAATCCAGAAACCTTGATGACCTTGACCGTTGGAAGGCAACAGAATTCAGACAGTTTTTGCTATACACTGGACAAGTGCTTGCTAAAAGGAGTTATCTCAGACGCTAGTTACAAACTATTTATGTGTTTGTCAGTTGCTATTAGAATATTGAGCAGTAAGGAAACATTACATTTAGCCCAATACGCTAATGATCTGTTAATTTATTTTGTAGATGGATTTAAACAAGTGTTTGGACAGAAATTTGTTTCTTATAATGTGCATTGTCTGCTTCACTTGGCAAAAGACTGTAAAATATTAGGTGTTTTAGATGATTTCAGCGCTTTTAAGTTCGAGACAAAGTTAGGGCAACTCAAAAAGCTAGTAAGAACTCCACACAAGCCATTAAAGCAAGTAGTAAACAGGATTTTGGAAATTGAAAGTATTGCGTTTGAAAAGAAACAGACCATTAGTTGCAAAGAATCAAATAGAGACCACTATCGTAAATATTGGATTAAGGGGTCCTTAATTAAAGCAACAAACAAACAGTTTTCTGCAGATGCATTTTGTCTCACAAAGCAAAATAATCTTATTTTAGTTCAGAGCATATGCAAATCGCGAGTGACAAATACCGTTGATTTTGTTGGGATAATTTTTGACCACAAAACGCCATTCTATTTGGAACCATGCGACTCGGGCCTTTTTAACGTATATGAATTTTGTTCTAAACAGGATTTATCCAGACCAAGTGTAATTTCAGTGCCCGAATCGAATATACTTTGCAAGTGTCAAGTCATTCCCTATAATAACAATAAGCTAGTTGCTATCCCCCTGATTCATTCGCAATGAGTCACTCATTTATGATCGTGGAAACGGAAGAAGGAAACGTGAAGACGGTGAGCATTGTTCCGAGTGGCTNATTCATTCGCAATGAGTCACTCATTTATGATCGTGGAAACGGAAGAAGGAAACGTGAAGACGGTGAGCATTGTTCCGAGTGGCTGGTTCAACTCCATTGCTGGGATCTGTTATTGGCCAAAGACCAAGCCAGTTCCGTTGTCATGGATCACTGGAAATAGACCAGTGGAATCGGATTGGTTACAATATCGAGGGCGACTTCTCAGAGAATTCGGTAATGGAAATATATTAGTTAATGCATTTAATTTCCATTTTTATGCATGTGAATTTATTTTTAATTAGAACCAATGCAATATTTTTTTGTTTTTAGATACGTACGAGAAAGCAAGAAAGATGATATCACGGGCAGAAGGTACGTCTGATCTTGGAACTGATTCTGAAGAAAACACCCCAAAACGACATAGAAAAGCTAAAACAAACATGCGACTGACAAAACTGAGCAATTCTTCTCAACTTCTAGGTGGTGAAAGTGAAGAGGAGTTAGATGAAAACATTTTTTGTGCTCCACCCCCAAAGTTGTCGCTGGTTCATCATTCAGGTATGAAAAGCATTTAATTAATTCTCGTTCTGATTGATAAAAAATGTCTTATTTAATTGTTGTGTATATTTAGGAGTTCCGGGATCATCTAAACGTGCAGCTACGACTTCTGATGTTGGAAATGGGTCGTCAATTAGCCAGACTAGTGAACCAGATGCAACAGTGGCATCCAACGATCGGGATGGAAATGAGAATCAACAGCTGATACACTCTAACAATTTACGTTCTATGAGAGGATGGCAAGCTGGTGATTCAACTCCTACAAATACAGCCACTAGTAACTTACCTACTTCTACTACCAGAAACTCAGGTGATACGAAAGTCATTGGTACGCAAACTGAAAATTATAATTAAAAAATCAAATATATATGGTATGATTATATTTAAACTGACGTGTAGTTTCTTTTATCGCTTGTTTTTGTTATTTTGCGTTTAGATCTTTTGACGAAAATATTGCTTGAAATCAATTTGGTGAAGCATCATTTGATCAATTTGGAAAGAAAGATAGATTCCTGTGGAACGAGCAGCAAAAAAAGCATGCAGAATCGTCAGAAAGAGTTACCGATTCCAAGCAAAGATGTAGACAGTTTTCAAACTTTTGATGCTCAACTGGACGATGACAAGAAGGTGGTGCTAGTAAGTAGTCAATTTAGGGGCGTTTTTTATTGTGGATAAAGATGATATGCAAATAATATTGTGTGATATATTCTGTTACATATTTTTTGTTTGTTTCTGAATGTTATTGTGCTATTTTAGAAATCGTTTTTCCAAAGTATTGGTGGCACATCTCTGGTTGACTTTACCGGACGTTGTCTTCGTCGTCTTTTTACTGATGAAGTTGCAGTCAATTATAGTCTTTGTGGACAAAGAGGAAACTTAAATTTTTCCAAGACATCATCCTGGGAATGTTTAAAAGGTAAAACTTTACAGAATTTTATAAATTGAAAACAAAACTATCAGCAAATTGCCCTTTATTTATTTCAAATTTGTTTGACCACAGATGCAGCAGTGGCCGCCGAAAACTTTACTGCGTCCGAACGTGATATTGAAAAGTCTGTTATTGAATGGTTTCGACATTCAGGGGAGCGTCTCAAAAAGCAGCTTGCTCGTAATACCTTTGATCAAAATTTGTAAATATTTTTGCAACTCGATATGTATAGATTTGTCCAGAATATCGCACATTCTAAAAATCATAAACTATTGTTTAATTAAATATTTATTTGTCATTTTCAATTTTTTAAAGTGCTGTATGAACACAACAAGCTACTGTTGGTATTTCATTGTTAATTCAATTTGTAAAAATATGTTAAGAAATTGATGTTTGTCGGCATGATTGACCACTCTTTTGTTTGTAAATCAATAAAAATATTTATGTAAAGTTCAAATGATACTAATTGTTTCTAATTTTAAGTTAATTAAATGTCATAGTTTTTCACTTTCCATATGAGAAGTTGTTTCATAATATATCCAATGCATATCCATTTCGTGTCAAGCCAAATATTACACACATGTCCCGAGTATGTACGCCTCGGAGGTACTTGTCCTTCCACTACATCCCTCGGACATTAATTGGAATGTACTTACAAACATAGCATGGACACGATTTTTGGAAATATGGATATCCTAGTTGATATCCTACGCTTATGCTCGTACATAAAATATCCTATCCGCCGGACAAGTGAATGTACCTTAAAACACATCTCAAGTACATACTGCGGTCGAGTTCTTGTTTCACGGGTAAATGACAGTACCAAACGTGATGACCGTAATCTCTGAGGATCATTTGGACTGCAGACTTAAAATCATTACTGTCATCTCCTATTATCCGAATGGATATGCTTCTGCCGATAAAAGGATTCCTGTCCGTAGCTCTGTGAGTTTGGAGGACGTGCAGATGAGGGGATCTTAATCTTGACCACCGACGTTCTTGGAGGTTCACGCACAGGTTATCTGGCATGCTTCTATTTTCCTCCCGATTTCTTCTGATCATTTCATAATGCCTGGGGTCATTCTGATAAAATTTATCGATTCCCTTGCACCATGTGCGGCAGACAAGTCGATGCTTCAGCACATCATGCAACCGAGTTGAAGTTGTTTCGTCTTTGTCACCCAGAAAAATGTATTTTTCATACTTGCTTGCCATGATTTCCCAGACACTTTCAAACATGAACTTTTGTCTCTGATGAAGAAGGAGCTCACGAAAGAACAAGTTGCTGTTACTCACTTTTTCCAACTGACTTGTTTTATCCTCCAAATTTTCGAAAACAAGCAGCCAAATCTGACAATAAAGAGGTAATTCGCTATGAATCATTATTGCAAGTGATATTATATTAAAGTTTTAAATTTTACATTACCTCTTCAGGAAACATATTGAGCAGATGCTCTCTGTCGTTGGTTTTTTCACTACCATTTTTGCAACTCGCTTCTTTATCAGTACAAGATATGGAAAGTGATTTGTTTGTAGAGTCAATGAGTGTTTCTACTTGGCTTGCTGCGGTGGGAGTTTCATTGGAACTTTTGTGTCCACTTGCTTGCTCTTGCTGCTCTGGTGGTGGCTCAAAGTAATGTTCATTTCTTTTAGATCCCTTCCGTTTCGATTTACAGCACAACATCTACAGTTTTTTAAATACAAGATTGTTAAATTTTTGAAGCCACAATGAAAAAAGCGTAACTTTTAGTTTTTATTACTTGACAAATTTTTCGCCCCAACCAACAGTGAAATTACTAAAACGTCTAAAACCAAAAATCGTGTGAATGAGTTCTTTAGGAAAAAAAAAAAAGTTTTTGTGGTAGTGATTTTTAAAACGACGTTTGACGGCTGTTTTTCAACCCAAAAAGTGATTAAGAAATCTCGAAAAGTATGTACTACAGGTGTGTGTATTGGCCTATTAATTGAAAAACATCAAACGCAAAATCTGCGTCGATTTCTACAAATATAATTTAGTTGTAATTGGGAGCATCAAGACACCCAAATTTTTTGGAAATTTTTACTCATCACATTATTCCATTGCAAATTATAGCGGATACAACCTCACATTCTGGGTAAGAACGTTTGTGATATTTCGGTTGTTTGGGGCAACAAAAATGGTGCTACCAATGTTATCATCCTACCTTGATCATATAATGTGTTAGTTTGTTTTAAGAAAAATTTCTTACCTTTTCGGAAACTGATTAATTCCTTTTTGCAGCAGTTGTAATGAGTTGAACACACCGAACAGCCAACTCCCTACTTTTTGTAATCAGCGTTTTCTTTAAACATCCAATGGGGAAATTGTATTTTTATTATTCTCACAAATTAAAATCCTTCGCATTCATTTCAAAAAAAATGCAAAAGAAACTCAATAAACCAAATCAATTTTTTTTTAATTTACGGACTTTATCACAAAACAAACTTTTATGTTCTTTTTAATCTTCCTTTCCACTCATTTTAACCACTGCAACTATTGATTTGGTTAATGTCATATACGATACCAATATGAAAAATAATAACAACGCACAAACAAGGATTCAAGTTAGCACTGGAATTAATTGTAATTTTAAATACATTCCATTAAATGTAATTAACTTCAATGAATGATGTATTTACGAAGTGTGAGTATGTGTTGGTAGTGTTGTGTGAATGTGTTGCTGATATCGATACAAAAAGTAAACAGACCAAATATATTTTTTTGTGTTGTTCTGCTGCTGCTGTACTTTGTACCTCATCTGGTCTGTTTATGACGCAAACCAATTTGTTGATTGCGCTGCTGAACCAAATCAATGAAACGACAAGTGGGTGTATTCAGTGAGAAGATAGAAACTACGTAACTCTTTTTTGTTTTTGACAAAAGTAAATTTACTCGTTGAGGTGATGACGAAGTCCATTTGATAAAATACTGATGCGTGCACAAAAACTTTGCGGTTTCACTGAAAAGATTATTTTTTGCTTGTCACTATACGAAAATCTACTGTTAGCCCATAAAAATAAAAATACTGATTGTAAGTTATTTCCTGATTTTGAAACTGAAAAAATCAGTGCTTATCGTAAGGAAGAGAAATTTGAATAAAACGAATTTCTTGATTTTGACCTCCACCATGGCGCAAATCTAATCAATTTGTTAAGTGTACTGTTGCACCAAATCGCGAGCATCTGGACTTGCCTTGTCATGCTGCCAATCAATCCATTCTCCGTTCGAATCCTTGCGAAAGGGCACATGTATTTGCTCCCATGTCTGCACCCTTAGGCCAATGCCGACCGAATTTAAATGCTTCTGCTCGGTAGGCCTGATTCTTGGGAATGACACCAGGACTTGTGTTAGGTACAGGGCACCAGGTATGGTAACCTTTCTTTCATTTTCTTTTCACAAAATATAAGTTAATAATAAGTTTAAATAAATATTTACTTTAAAGAACCGCAAGCCAAGCTTGTGGTTGCATTTACCATACAATCAACGAGATTTATTGCATTTTAGGAAAAACATATTTGAGTACATATGCTTACCAAAAATAAAGTCCACCAGGGACATCGTTTACAACCCAATCAACCACACTCTTATTATAAGTGACATTGCAAGTATTGCAACAAAAACGATTTACGAGTACAGCCTAGGCAGCAAGCAGCAAACTTTTTTTTTACTCACAGCTAGCACTCTGGTTTTAGCTCGCTTTTTGTTTCCTAATTTATATTCTTTTTTCAGATAGTCATTCTTTGCAAAAAAGGACGAGATTGGAGGAACCAATATTTACAAAAGAAGTTTGAATTGCGGGCCAATTTTTTTGGCTTACAACAAGAAACGGGAAAACATCATCATTCTTGTTTTCTTTAATCTTCAACAGGGCGGATTAGGGGAATTGCGGAATCGATTTCGGTAGAAGGGAACTCCAGCTCGGGCCTACTTGTTGGCGACAATGTAGCCTTAGGCCTGGTTGTATATCATAAGCAAATTTTTTGGGTGGACACGTCTCTAAACAAAAGCTGAAATTTATGAAACCCTGAAAAATAAAACTCAGTTCAATTCCAATTGAAGCTTAAGCAAACAATCGCTGCCTTTCTACATGACAAGGGGCCTTCAGATTTAAATGACAATAATTGTCAAAGATTAGTCGTACATGCAAAAACTTGTCACTAAACATGAATGTTCCAACGAGAACCCCAGAAGAAAGCATAATAAATAAACGTTTGAATTGAATTGCCAGTGTTTTTGGTTCGGAACGAGACTTTGTTGTACAATTGTTCTTTTTTCAACGATTCAACTGTTAAAATACATTTCTAGTTTAAGAGAATAATGACTAAATTATTCCTTACGGGTATAGTGCTATAAAATGCTTACCAATGCAATGGCCCGGAAGTTAAGAAAGTTTTAAGTAGTAAGTTTCAGCGAAGCCTGGAAATTTTGCATGGACTTTTGCCTAAAAAGAAGAATTATTCGCTCGCTGCCGCGATGTTCTGAATTTTCTCAAATATGATCCATATGATGGGCTTAGGGAGGGGGGGCAAAGAGGGCAGTTGCATATTAATAAACGCGCATGACTATAAGTGTACATTAGAAAACCATCGAAAGAGCGCATGATCAGGTACAAGGTCTGAATTAAGAATAAATTATTTCAAGTACATTAAGTTCAAAAAAATGCACTATCCGCATACCAATATTTTAGTAAAAATGTGAACAATACAAAAGGATGCAAAAATACGACATTTACTGGCATAAAAGCTAACAGAAATATGAGTTAAGATGTAAATACATGACAAAAATTAGCTGTCAATATATTTACGACGTATGTAAATATTATTTTTTGATTATGGCTTTTGTTTATTTTCCTGATTTCCAAATTTGGAAAAATATTTACATTGAAAAGTGAACTCCCCTTAAATTTTCACTCCCGGCATTTCATGTAGTAAAAACTGGTAGCTCTTTGTAATGAATTTTGTATGCAAATATAATATTCTTAACAATTAAGTGACTTTTGAGAACGCTAGATAAATTTATAATCACGTCCAAATTTTTAAATAATGGAAACACTAATATAAATTATAAATATTTTTCTTGAATAAAGAAAAGCAATTTTTTTTATGCATTTCGTTTGTAATCAAACCATGGACTTGTTGTCCATGTTACATGCATCCAACCAAGTTTTTATTGTCTTTTGGAAAGAATGTGTGTGTTGAGTGCTGCTGATGCGTTTATTTAAGAGAGATAAAATTGTGAGGTGGAGGCAAGGCTGATGCGTACTTGTACTTGTCTGCGTTACTTGTATGGTAAAATGAATGAAAGTGGTGAAGTGAAGAAGAGTATCACAAAGTAATTATGTAGGGAATTTGTACAGTGTATACGAGATTTTTAATACCACGAAAATTTCAGTTGTCGTAAAATTGCTTGTTTATTTGATTATTTGGCTATCTAAAGTGTTTTATTTTATGTATATACGGTAAAACAATTGTAAATTTACTGTACCTCTTTACGCGTTTTGTTTGACTATTTAATGTTTAAGCCTTCATTCTCAACTTCCGTTTACTTCCGACTCTCTAGTTTATAATACTACACATTAACATGCATTGCTTTCAATGTTCTAAAGATAATAAATGACGTTGGGCTTTAACTGTCTGGAATTTCGAACGGTTGCTTTAATATTCCTCAAAATACATGCTACATCAGGAACCACTGAAAAAAATATTTTAACTGTCATAACTAATTTTTCAGTATTTAAAACGTGCAAAATTCAATGATGCAGTGCATTGGTTGCACACGCTTGTACGAAAAAAAACGTCATTAATTTTCCTTGCGTAAACGCAATAGATTTTACGCATTAGCTTTTGCATAAAATTATACAGTTTAAACGGCTTAAATTTCCGAAAAATCATTTGGCAGAAATTTTTCCCCACCGTTATTTAAGTTTCCTGGAAAGTAACCCGCATTTCATGCACCAGATAAGCTGGAATGTATATGGGAATATGCATTTTAGCACACAAATTGAAATGCTTGCTTAGCAATGGACACTCTCCTTTGTTTGCTCTCCTCCACTCTCTTCCAAAAAAATGTTTCATTTTAACCTTCATTCACACTACTGTAAACCACTATAACAATATTATTGATTTGGTTGGTGTCGTCATATAATACTCAGCATAAAAATGAAGATAATGAAAAACAAACAAAAATTCAAGAGAACATTTGAATTCAGAGTACAAAGTTTGACTGAATGAATGATGCGAATGAAATGCGTGAGTGTTTTTTGTGTTTGTGTGCATGTTGCTGATAGTGTAGTGATGTTGATACAAATGTAAACGGAACAAGCTTTTTGTGTTGTTGGGCTGCTGCTGTTGCACTTTGGTCTGTCTATCACGCAAAGAAATTCGTTGATTGCGCTACTGAAGAAAATGAATGTATTGCCACAAGTGGGTGCATTTTTAGTTAAAATGCATATAAACTGCGTGGCTCGTTTTAAATCTTGACAAAAACTAAATGCACTTGTTGTGGGGGTGGCACAACGCATTTTATTTAAAATCCAATACATGAAGACTTTCAAGCAGGAGTATGACTAGTGCAGCTCAACATTTACTGTGCACATGCACATAAAGTGTTTAATGATATCCTGCATTTTTCTTTCTATGGGATATAAAGTTGCCAACTTTTTGAATACGTCGCCTCAATTTAACAATGAAGGAACCAATGTTATAAAATAACACATAAAATCTCTTGGTGTCGCCATAAAAATATTTTTACAAACTCGTAAATTATATCTAAAGAAATTCAAACTCCTACAAAACACAAAATGTTGTTCGATTTCATGAAAACACTCAAAAATTATTGTTTACATGATTTATACCCAGTCTCTAAAAAAGTTTCCAGCCTTAATTAATCTGGTCATTACTTAGCCTATATGTAGTGCCAGTATAATTATTGTGCTTACATAACTGGATATAATTAACGTGAAGAAGAAAAGTTGAAGAATTTGGGAAGGTTCTCATTTAAGCTGTAAAAGACGTCAGTGTAAGACTTTTATTTTCATAAGTGTCACTTACGATTAAGATTGTGCAGGATGGCAGTAGCGTTAAATTTACTTTGCGTTGCAATTTTTACTTTTTTCACTGGTAAGATATTGATATACATTGTATTTTGTGATTGCTAATTTATGTAAAGCAATTTTTATTTTCATATAAAAATATGCATTTTAAAATAAATAGTAAATATGGGAATTTTAGGCGTTGTTATGGTGGCAAGTTCCAGTGAATGTGATACTTGCACCCACGTTTGCACGGCCACTCAAAATGGATCATATAAATGCTCATGTCTGGAAGGATTTCAGCTTGGACAAGATAACAGATCCTGTACTCCTATCGGCACGTATTTGTATTTAGTATCAAACGCTTCTATTGACGTGCCAACTTTTCATTTAAAGACCTTAATTAAATTTTTGAAATTAAACTTAGCAGATCATGGGTGGAAAATAATCTACATCACAGTCGCTGGTATCAGTTACATTTCAAAGTTGTCCAATGGAACTGAACAGATTATCGACCTCGCTAATGGAAAATGGAACCCAAGAGGCGTTACATATGACGCCCGAAGTAATGAAGTATATTGGACAGATGTCAGCGCCCAGTCGGAGGCTATTTGCAGACTTAATATGAGTAACAAATCTGAAACAAAGCCCGAAAAAATCGCGAACATTGGTAAATTAATTAAACCATAGCTTAGTGGAAGTGGAGAAAGTTTAAGCCTTAAACCGTTTTTTCTTACAGGCTTCCGTGATCTGCATGGAATCGCGTTTGATTGGATAACTGGAAATATTTACTTTACTGATTCCACTGCTAGACACATTGGAGTGTGCAGAAACGACAAGGTTGAATGCGTTGTTGTTGTCAAGACTGAAACTGTATTTAAAATTGCACTACACCCTAATCAAGGGTAAGGAGAAAGTTTTTTAAGTGAAGGTAAAAATATTTTTGTCTTATGAACCGTTTTTTTAACAAACCACCACAGATTAATGTTTTGGTCGGATGGACACGGGATTTTTCGTGCAGGAATGGATGGTAGCTTGTCGCGGAAAATCAATGATGACTCTGGGGCAGGGCACACAGGTTTAGCTGTGGATCAGGGGAATTCGAGAATATTTTGGATCGGCATGCATGGTACCCTAGAATCATCTCGGTTTGACGGAAGCGACAAACGTAAGGTCATTTCTGGATTAATCACTCCCTATGGCATAGACGTTTTTGGTGACAGGGTTTTTTGGGGGGATTGGAGCTTTCATCACATCAAGGTAAGTATGTAAGTTCAAAACAAGCTGGCTACTTTACTAAATGCTCGATATCCTTTTTTGCAACAAATGAACTAGAGTGCGAATAAGTACAACGGCTCAAACAACGTTACATACGATCCAATAGTCGTGATAAATAAACTTGCCGTAATGCATATTGCCAACCAACCTATACTACGTTCCAATCCATGCCAAAGACAGATTTGCTCGCATGTCTGCACCCTTACCCCAAAAGAGACAAAGATGAAATGCTTCTGCCCGGCTGGCATGATTCTTGGGAATGATGCGAGGACTTGTGTTGGTATGCTAACCTTTCTCTTTTTCTAATTTCACATAATTTGTTTTCGTGTTGACGTTTTAAATATTTACTTTGCAGAACCGGAAAACGCAGCCAAGCTTGTCGTTGCATATAAAGAT
>JAANSP010002935.1:0-10968 GCA_036850745.1 Homidia socia | reverse complement strand
TAGCCGTGATGAAGGTACTGATGAAGATGGTATTGAAATTGAAGGGACTGTTTGGGTAGAAGGCGGATATTTGTGTTGTGCATGAAGTGATGACTGATGATGACATAATAGAAGAGGAGGCAAAGGCCATTAGGTCAATGTATGGTTGAATCAAAACGTAGAGTTGCTAATTTATCTGTCTACGCATTTCTCCACCTTGTCGAATAACAAGTAATGATGATGTTTTTCCTCTTGTAATAAGATAACATGAATATTTAACAAATTGCGGTGCCTACTCAAATCATGTAAAAAACGTCATATTTTTTATTTAATCCTCCACATCAACCAGCCACCCCTTGCGTTGTGGTTAATGATGGATTTTATTTGTACAATTGTGAAAATCAGGCAGAAAGATTTCAATATTTACAGTGATTACTTACCTGAATAGGAATAATGATGTCGATGCGGCGGTGGTAGTGTTGATCACTACCACAATCATCCTTCAATCGACGGGTTCTTGATAAAGATCATTATATAATGAATAGTCATACATTAACATAATATGTCTTCTTCATTTTTTTTAAAAAAAAAGAGGCTTTAGCTGCTAACGTAATTGTCGCCGTCGTGCAGTGCATATCTGGTTTTACTTGCACCCAACAACAACAAAAAATTAAAATGCAGTGTCTCAACGCAATCGTTTCGTTATGTTCTCAGTCAGAGAGGAATGACTAGAATTTCCAAATTCCATGTATTTTCATTCTGATCACACGGACCACCACACGATTTTTACGTGTGTGAAAAGAGGTACTTAAGATTTGAAAATGTAAAAGTACAGAAGAACATGAGCATACTCATAGATCTCCTCAGACAAACAAATAATAATAGAATTAGGAGACAGCCTTGCAAAAAGTAATTGTATCTATCAATTTCATTGATGAGTCATTAATTTTAAAAAAGTAAGCCGAGGGAGAGTAGATGAGATGATACTAGGAGAAGTAGCTGCTGCTATACTACTATAGGGCAACCATATCATGAAAATGTACAACAGAGTATTTTATCAGCAGCCGTGTGCATCCTTTACGTGAGCATCGCCAATAAAAATTAAGGGATGCGCTAACAATTGGAATTAATTGATGTGAAATATATGACTTTGGATATTGTGGGACACTTTTGAGGACAGGCAGGATGGACAATACTCAACGTCATCATCGCAGCACCAAAATATTTCCATATGCATAATATTTGGATAGATTTTTGAGGCCAGCAAAATGTCTGTGCTGCCGTTAGGTACAACTGACTTACATTCTACCAGTGGTCCACTGGTAAAAGGGCGGAAACGAAGAGGAGGATAGTCACGACTCACGACTCTTGAAAATCTAATTGATTTGATAAATTGAATACAAGATGCAATGTAATGTGACTCGCGACAGTGGCAGTTAAATGAATCGTTAAGAAAATAGCTTGGAGGTATTGGTACATGGTGCAAGAGGGACAATGCGAGGAGGGTAAAAGAAATGAGTGAAGGCTGTCATCATCAAAAAGATTAATTGTGACAAGTCAAGTTCTTCAAAGTGAAAAATTAAATTTTTCTCTATAAAAAATTGACTGGTTATTACGTTTGTGTTTAATTGATTTTGTTTTGTTTTCAGGGTGGTGAGCACGAACCAGGTATGCCATTCGACTTTACATACGCCGTGAAAGATGACGTTGGCAATGACTTTTCTCACAATGCTGAGAGCGACGGTGATGTTGTGAAGGGTGAATACAGAACCTTGTTGCCCGATGGACGTCTCCAAATTGTCAAGTACACTGCTGACTGGAAGAACGGCTACAACGCAGAAATCACCTATGAAGGAGAAGCTACTTACCCAGAACCACCCAAGACCCCACGTCCTCCTCCATCCCAACCACGTCAACCACAAACCACCAGAAATCCTTACTTGAATAACGAGGACATTGACTCCCAACAAGTGACCCCTGCTCGCCCACAACCACCAAGACAAACTCAGCCACCACGTGTAAACCGTCCCCCACCAACTCCACCACGTCAACAACAAACCCGCCCACCACCACCACCCCCAACTCAACGTACTCCTCCTCCACCACCACCACCCGGTCTTTACGGAGCTCCATCTGTCCCATTCGGTGTTAGAAACAACCCCAAATTCGGATACAGCAAATAAGTACATTTATCATCCGCTAGTCCAAAGGGATGGTAAAAAATAAAAATAAATGTTTCAAAAGCTACGCTACACTTCAATCTAGAGACTTTTTTCAATTAAATCAATGATAACAATGAAAAATTAAACAAAAAAACAGAATTTTAAAGAGACAACAGGGGAGTTTGAGTCAGTACATTTTAAAATTCTACCTTTTCTTTCCTATTTGGTTAATTTCGGTTCTTTCACTTCTTGTCTTGAAAAACTTTCTGTCTATAAATATATTTCACTTAGTTTTAGGTATCTCTTCAACATTTCTTTTTGGTCTTTTCTACTGCTTGCTATTTGTGCTGGCTATATATGGTACATTTCTTCTATACTTTAAGTGAGCTTTTGTCTCGTCTTTCATTTACTTATACGCCTATGCTTACTCGTTTCATTTCTTCCTCTTCTTCTTATATAGCTATACTACCTTCGTATTTACTATTCTGTGTTAAGTGAACTAGCCTAATTAATATTCATTGTCTTCCTTTCAACCTGTTTTTTAGAAATATGAAGTGACAATTCTGTTTAATTTTGTGAGTCGAACTGAATTTCTTACTTTTTTCTACTTCTACATAATAATGATAATAATAATGTGTTTCTACTTGATTACTATTACACAATTAGAAAGAATGGAAAAAGACGATGGTTATTTTTTGTACTACAAACTACACTGCTAACTACTATTACACTTGCTTCACAGGAGCAACCTTTTTGATATAATTAGTACGATATAATGTGTGTCAACATCAGTGCGTTGGTGGATATAGTAATGTGCAGTTTCATTAATGAACTCGACAACTTAATAAATAAATAAAAAATAATGAATAGTTATAATTACTCTTACAGAAGTGATGCTGGAAATGAACATCAGTATCGTCACGCTCACTTTTACCTGTAATGATGGATCAATCAAATGTTTTGTAATTCATTGTAACTATTTTGTAACAATGTTTTTGTGATTTTTATGCGAAAATAAATAAATGGATAAAAAATTACCTTTTGACGCTATTTAGACAAATTTATTTACATTTTTTGCATATTGGAAATTATCAACAACAATACATGGTCATTTGAAAAGAAAGGGTTTGAGCCGACGGTCATCATTATGATGGCCAAAGAGTTGGAATGTTGGAGATAATTCTCGCGAGATTATGTGGAACCTTCTAGTTTTCGTCACTTTTCTTAATTGACATTCGCATACTTGCCACAGTTGCATCTGCATAACAATAAAAAAGTCGGTTAATTACTCGTTACTTAATTTTCATAAATACTTTTACGAGACAGCAAATCACTGGCGTCAGTTGATACATGCACCCTAGTTTGTAGCTTGTAAAGGCGTAGCCATTAAAACATACCTGTGTTTCTCCAATAGGAATAGTATAATATCGACCTACACCACCAAATTATAGGAGGACGGTTCCACCTGGTGTCTCCTTTTCACTGTTACAATTATTGAAATAGGCTCCTAAGCCTTGATGATGTAATGGTCAAATTAATATTACGTGGTCCATATATTAATTAGAATTGGTCATTTATGCATTAATACCTAGTTAACCCCATTAGATGACAACTGAATGACGGAATCGAATAATTTCTACATTTCATTTCAACTGAATAAATAAACGTAATATGATACCCTTGAGCAGTGAACAATGTACTTTGATGATTTCATCAGTTTATTATTAGTTCACCACATTGATCAATTTCGTGTGACGCCTCAGCCGTCACCATCATCATCATCACGAAGATCAAGATCATCTTCATTAACATACAAGACAAATAAATGGGATGATGAGTAAGTTGGCTCTGGTAGGAGCAGGAAGCGATATTCTTACCTCCAGCCATTATCATTATTATATTTTTTGTTCCCTTTTGTTGACAACAATCAAGTGAGAATCTTCTTCATTTTTTTGTCCTAGTCTCATCTGCCTTGCCACATGTTTAGTGTAATAATGATAAGGTTGCATAGTTTGTAGTCCAATTGCCACCTGTAGGATTACCTATAGGAATTTTTAATCTATTTGATTTTTTTTTACAAAATAGACCATAACAGCAGGCAGAGGAGGTGAGGTACCTGATCTGTGACATGCTTGTTACTTTACATCTCAAAGTATTCTTCTATGCATATTTTTTATGTCTCATTTAACTCATCTTCTTCGTATTTGTTACGTGCTTGCATGCATGCAGGCATACACACGCCATGATGAACTTGAAAAGGTGTAAAATGTTTAACATGCCATGCATACCTAAATGCCATTTACTAGACAATTTAAAAAGCAAAATTGCATGCATGATTGACTCTTGTTCATCACCCTTTGTGACACTGGTGGCAATGAAAATGACCAAACTAACAATCAGAAAAATGGCAGTAACAATAATCAGTAGACAATCAAATAGAAGCAGAGCATCACACGCATACAATTATAGTTATTATTGCAGGTATTTTGGTGCATTCAATAGTGAACATCGAACGACGGCCGACTAACCATCATCAAAGCTATCAACTAGCATAAATTGACAATTACATTTCTCTCTCTCTTTGTTTAGCAGCAATGTTACGAGATCAGCAGGTGATCTATATTGTTGTGAATTTGATTGTTAACGAGATGAGATGCGAAGATCATCCATTACTTTTGCAGTAACAACAAGTAGCCTTATCCATAATGCATACCTATAAAAGCAATTACAGTCAACACGTTTTGCATAGCAGATCATAGGTTGAGAGAGAGCGAGAGGATTTCTTTATTTAAGCAAATAACGACAACAAGACAGAGAAATTATAGGACCAGTAAAGGACAAAAGTGATAATATGCGTGACATGCCAAACAAAGATATGAAAATGCGACAAGAAAAGTTTATTTTATTATTATTATGAAGATGAGCAGTGCGCAGCACAGCAGCATATAACAATACAACATTTAGCTTCGTCATCGTCAAGTATTTTGGAATGAGTAACGGCGACCACTTTATTGAGATATGTATATTCAGTTCAAGTTATAGTCGACTATTCAAATGAGCAGTGTAAAGCAAGTCATCTATATAAATAAACAAATGGAAAAAAATGAATGAGTTGAGACAACAACAAGAAAAGATGAATTTTTCCTTTCTACTGTACTGCAAACAGCAGCAATAATATATATTGTGTCTTTAAAAAATAGAAGATCATCTTCATCACTCTCCTCCTGCATAATATGTATGCACATACACTAATAAATCCCTGCAGAAATTCTTCTAGAAAAGAAGTACTCATTCTTCTTATTACGACGCATGCAATGTGCAGTCAGTAGTGTTAATAATAATGAAAATGACCTTGGCATCGTTACAAGGAACTGAAGTGAGTCTACTTCTGTGACCACCAACTCCACCACTAGCAGCAGCAGCACTATTAGGAGTATAGCCGACTCATCTTCATTTTTTATTGCACTTTTGCATACATTACCAATTTTTGCACAAATGTACAAGTTTGCTCTCCTCAAAGGACAATGAGAATGATGATTACGATTAAATATGAAGATGAACTAGTAATAATATTGACCATCACCGGGTCCGGAGAAGTGAAAATGATAATTTGATGACCAACATAAACTTTTCGTGTTTCATAATCGTCATCAGCAGCAGACAGCAGCATTTTTTAATTTCTCCTCAAAGGACAATGAGAATGATGATTACGATTAAATATGAAGATGAACTAGTAACAATATTGACCATCACCGGGTCCGGAGAAGTGAAAATGATAATTTGATGACCAACATAAACTTTTCGTGTTTCATAATCGTCATCAGCAGCAGACAGCAGCATTTTTTAATTCTTAGAGAAAAATCCAGCATTTAGAAATCCAGTTCAGCAAATTGGAAAAATCCCTTAATTGACTTAATATTTTTGACAACATCCGCGTCTATACTGTATATAGAAATAATGATAAATAAATTAGTGTTTTGGTGGGTTGAATTTTATTGGCGCTCCTTTTTTGCAACTTTTATTGCACTATGACCAACATAAACTTTTCGTGTTTCATAATCGTCATCAGCAGCAGACAGCAGCATTTTTTAATGCTTAGGGAAAAATCCAGCGTTTAGAAATCCAGTTCAGCAAATTGGAAAAATCCCTTAATTGATTTAATATTTTTGACAACATCCGCGTCTATACTGAGTATAGAAATCATGGTAAAAATGAGTGTTTTGGTGGGTTGAATTTTATTGGCGCTCCTTTTTTGCAACTTTTATTGCATTTTCATCTTCTAATTCTTATTGTTTTATTACTCAAGTGACATGCCATGAACAAGAGCAAAGGTTTACTTTTTTCACTGACACTGCAAATTCATTTTCAATGCTAATGGATAAAAAATGCATGTAAGCCCACAGAAAACAAGAACAAGGTACGTACACATGGGCAAACGTGATTGCATATTATGGTGAGTTGTAAAAATACTGTAACCTGATCCTGTATTTCCTAATTAACCCTTTTTGACAATTTACATACATTATACATTACACTACTTTTTTCTATTGTTTTAATTTGGTTAATATTCAACTTGACTCTTGACTTTGTCTGTGAACATACATCATTTTCATTGTTCCTTGCATCAGCTCAGATTTTTTTCTGTTGCCCAGTCATGATCATCTTGTTCAGTTCTTTTAGTCGCGTAAATTGTTGGAATTGAATTGATGACGACAGGGACATTTGTTGGAATCATTGTTATCATACTACTACGTCTCATATTTCACAACATGAATTGGTTTTTGTAGTACAAACGGTCGTGTTGCGTACGCGTGCGTTTTGTGTTACAACAGCTATAAAAAATAACCGCAAAATTTCCCCAGAAAATGAACAAGGTTATGAACTAGACTTTTACAAACAAGCAAAAATGCGTCTTGATGAAAATGACATTTTTTTGAATTTACGACGACAAAAATGATGCCGATACCTATATAACATTCTTATATAACCAGAAAAAGGTAGTCAAATTATTTGAATAAATCTGGCATGGAACTCACGCTTTCGCACTATCCACGTCTGTTGCGAGATTGTGCTTTTTGATTTGAACTTTTACTGAACTTTGAAACATTCAAAAAGATTTTTCTAGATTGCGTAATAACATCATACCAACGCAATAAGTTTGCTTGCTGAGCTGCTTGAAATTCGGTCAAGTTAATAAAATCATTGGTTTGCGAGCAATATTCAGAAATACATTTATTATTATTATTATTACTTATTTGTTTGTTTGTTAATAAAGCTATAAGACGTATTTTGTTTTACTGCCAAAAATTCAATTGTCGTGTCGTTACTTTTTCATGTCATCACATCAATGATAAATTTTTACCTGATCAGCTTGACTTGATCCTCTTTTCAAAATTTTAAATTTGTTTGCGTGCGTACATCGCCTGCGTGTATTTCATTTCGCTCATGCAGCCATTAAACTATTTTGATTAGATGATAAGTTATTCTATTTTTGCTTGTTGTGGATTTTTCTCTTGCATTTGTACTTTATTACGATTACCATGATCTTCTCCTTTCTTCGACGAGTCAATTAGCCAGGAGTCAAGAGTGGATTGCCAAGTTTGGGTAACACCAAAACCACAAGCCTTTTCAGGCCAGAAGTATGTAGTACTTGTAATGAAATGCAATGTCTATTTGTATTTACGGAATAAATATGGAGTTTTTTGGAATTGCATCTCTGAATATTTTTTTTCATTTTTAATAGATAAATCAGGTAGCTATCCATTCCAACCAAAAAACGCAAGACGAGATAATTTGTTTGTGTGTGTAATGTGTAATGCAGTATATTTATTGGCACAGGTTGTTATTTTATAGCAAACTCAAACTACCACCATCAATGACAAAAAAATTCATGCAATTACAAAATTACAAAAAAGCGTCAGTATCATACATATTTTTCTACTAAAATGTTATTCAATTCTAGACATAAAAGACTAATCAGTTACAATTTGTAAGCAAGATGTTCTTTTGCCTAACAAGCTGTTATATTCCATTTTCTCACATTTTTTGAAGAAAAAAAGTTGATTGTTGAACTGTTTGACGGCTGATATAAAATGGCAGCATTTTACGATTACTGTAACGCAATACAGAGCTATTGTGGTGTAATAAGTGGAACTATCAACATTGCATTATTAATAATAATTTTTTACTCAAAATTTTGATTATTGATAGGCGGACAGTTTTGATAAAAAGGTAAATAGATTTTGAGATGATAAAACAACATAAATGTTTAAACAATTAATCTGATGATGACATTTACTTTGATGGGATTGATGATGCCTCTTAAAGTGTTATTTCTTGCTTAATTTACATCTTTTTGGCTACATTGTTAGGATTTTGATAATTTATTTGCCTCGATAATTACTTACTTTAACTGATCACCAATTATCGATTAATTGGCAATTAGCTGAAAAAAGTGCGTGTGTGTGGCTCGATGTAAAAGTCGAGGGGCTCACACAGGTCAAGGGGTTTTTACTGTACGGTAATAATTTGACTTTAATCAAGGTTATGTGTTTTCTATTTAAATTGGCTAATGAACCATGCCTTTTTGCTTGGCTTATTGCTTTTGGCAGTTAGCAAGAGAAAGATGAAATTAAAAATTTTGTAGGTCTATGCTAAATACTAAATGATCATCATGATGTTGTAAAAATAAAAATAATGCACTTACTGCAAATTATTGCAGTGAGATGCATCCAACAACCACTTATAATAGCCTCTGGTACAGTGCTGGTCTATTATATTTATTGTTAGAAAGGACTCTAATTTCATCATCCCGTCATATAAAATCTTACATTTATTACACTGCCTATAAAATATGGTAAATCAAGCAAAAGAAGATGATTATTAAAATAGAATGATGAATGTACATGTGACGATGCACTTCTTCAGGTCGTGACAGAGCTGAAAAGATCGGTAATTGTAATCGGCACTGGCACTATACCTTTTAGGAACATTTATACTGCTTGCCGAAGCAGTAAACAACAATAAACCAACCATATGTACTTATGTTGTTAAGAAGATAGTAATTTTTGCATAAACTGATCTTCATTGTCATTATTTCATTTTATTTATTATGAGGGGAAAGGTTATTGTATCACATCACTTGATGATGTGAACCATGTGGATAGTTTTGAACTGTTTTAAAGGATGATCTCATAGTAAAAAGGTATGACTTTTTTATTATTTCATATTTTGTAAATCGTAAACATTGTTTCATAACACACATAGTACACATAATGTTATTAATATTATTATGCAGAATATTATATAATAATCTGTCTTAATATTCACGTGTGGGAAATAATTGGGGTAATATGATAATGCAATGCACTTTTTAGCAGCAGAGCTCTTCATTTCCATTCCAATCAGCCAAGATCTATTTTAGGTCATATTACAATTTTTGACCAAACCCGAAAAAAGCGTGAAGAAATTATGCGTATATTAATGTTTAATTAATTGAATAGCCCAGCAGCAGGTCAAAGATCAATTTGCCGTTTTATAATAAAAATATAACAATTTGCTCAAAATAGATTTCCTTTCGTGCTGACTTTAAAAAAAAATCAATGTGCATACTTTGTTTACCACCACTGTCATTATTATGTAACTTGCGTTGCGTGCGTACCTATTTTAATAAGTCGAGTTAAGGATAATAAATGACTGCATTGTTTCACTTGTTCTTACGTTTATGCCTAACCTACTTTCAATTTTAATATAAAACTGTCAACCATCAGCTCACGTTCACAACATAACCTTTTTTATTGTCCACTGAACACAAAAAATAATATTCAGGTAGTCTAAAATAATAAATAAAAATATTATATAGGAATTTATAAATTGATTTAATTGTACGTTTCGTCCTTTCTTCTTTTTCAGAAGAAGAAACAGAACGCGTGCTATAAGCCTCTGTTTCATGCTCCAATATATTTCCTTGCTTAATGCTGTCCATCAGACAGACACGGTTATCATGCAGACTAAGCGTCTATTCAGCCGTCAAGGAAGTTACAGCAGCGCATGTTTATATCAACACGAAGATGAGCAGTTGCAACTGATTCTGCTGCTTTACATGCATTTTTATGATTACGCTATTAATATTATTCTTATTTATGATATAACACCAGACCACCATAACAATCGGTTTAAATCTTTTATTATTACTATTATTATTATGCCACATCATAAAACCCAGCAATTCTATGCAGTTTTTCCAACAATAAAGAAACGGAAGGCAAAAAAGACAAAGGGCTAAAGCGTCTACGAGCCGTAGACTACGACTAATAATATAAAAGTCAAGAAGAGATACATTTGTCTTAATCATCATCACTCGATCCTTATCATGATGATGATGACGATGAGCCGATATGTGCAACTGAAGAAGTCATAAAAAAGTGATAACAGAGTACATAGTATGAAATATGTACTCCATTGACTTGTAAAAAGAACCGCAATTATATAATTTCTTTTGCTTGTTAGCATGCAGCAAGCATCTTTCTCTTAATCCTAATACGCATCCCTAATCTGTGTTTAAAACTATTAAACACGGTAGACCGTGTACGTCAAAAACAGTAAAAGTGACGGAAAGAATGAAAATAATGCACTCTAATAATATAATTAGTGTTCTTTTATCCTGATAAGTTATAGGAATGCGCGAGAGAATGTATAAAATGTATAAAAAGTATAAAATATTAATTATTTAATTTATGTGACTTGACATGACTCAAAGTACCAGTCCTTGTCATCCATATAATCATCCTCACAATTAAAAAAGTATCTGTGCGCTCACCTAATTCTA
>JAANSP010002934.1:0-12024 GCA_036850745.1 Homidia socia | reverse complement strand
CTTTTGGCCAAAGTGGTCAGCAGTAAAAAAATGGCATGTGGACTGGAATCATGTACCAATTCAAGAAAAATGTGTACATATACGCTGCACGACAATAATCAGTTGAAGAAAAAACGCCTGAACGATGGTGGTGATGATGTACCCAATGTCTTTCCAGATTAGTTTTCAAAGAAAAAAAAACCGAGAAACTTCCCCAAAACCAAACTGAATTTTATCTTTCCTTCTTTTTTTACTTTATACTTCACTTTGATTGTGGTATTGCTACTACCCCTTAGTATTTTGCATTCTTTTTATTTGCAGTCCCGAATGCACTTTTCTCTATCTACTACTAAAATTGGGTTAATGTAACAATTTTATAATGAAAAGGAGGACTCCTCCTCGCTTATTGCTCGTAAACTAGCCAAGGTGTACAAGAAGAGGAAGGTTGATGTTTTTCATTCTTATTCAATTCAGTTTCTTCTTTTCTGCTGCTGGTTGGTGATATTGATAATAATGAGGTTGGCTGCTGGTGGTGGTGGAGGAGGAGGTATGGTGATGATGATGACGAGAAGATGAGAATGGTATCAGAACAGAGTTTGTGTAGCAAAGTAATAAAAGTAATGTTTGTTTGTACCTCTACTACTACTATTGAATCAACTACATCATATTATAATACTACTACTACTGCTGCTGCTATCTTTCTCAAATGAACTCTTTTTCTGATTCTTCTTCTTCTTCTGCTGGTCTCACTCTGTTCTTCTCTTCTTGTTCATGTATACCTATTTTCTATGTGGGGGTTTGCTAGTAAAGTTGTTTGCTGTTGCTCAGAGGAGAAAAATGGTGATGATGATAGGGGAGAACTCTCTGTTCTGCTCTTTTGCCTTGCTCATCTGCACGTAGCTCTCGTCGTCTCCATTATTGCATTGCCTTGCTCTCTGTGTAAACGTAAATCCACTTTTATCATTAGTATTATTATTGCACAGAGGAAGAGCAGAGTTGGTATTGTGAATAGGTGCGTTTCTTCGTCAACAGTTCAGAAACGCTGTGAAAAGAGAACGAGCTTTTTTCAGCAAAAAAAAGAAAGAAAATGATAGTATGCTCGTTGAAGCCTTCTTCTTCCTGTGTGAATAAAAATGTTTTTAACTCTTTACACTTGAGATTTGTTTGCATTGTGATGATAACAATAACAAAATGAATGTTTGCATAAAATGCGTCGAATATTGTTTGCTCAAACGGATATGCGTTGTTGCTTTGTGTTGGATGATGATTTCTACNCTCAAACGGATATGCGTTGTTGCTTTGTGTTGGATGATGATTTCTACTATATAACTTGAATAGTTGCAGTTTACAATATTGGGAATCATTTTTTAAGTTTTCATTTTGTTATATTATTTGTAAATGGTTGAAATGGGGAAAGATACTGCTGCTACGCTGCCAGTGAGCCAGCTTACTCATTACTTTTGCATTAATATTACCAAGTTAAAAAGCTTCTTTGGTTCGTCCACAGTCCACGCATACTTTTTTAGTGTGCTATGTGTCGATGTTGATGAGGCAGTGGAAAGGTGAGCCTATAATATTTCTTTTGCATACTACTCTACAAATCCACAAACACATTTTCCATTGCCTTTAATAACGCTGCTCGATGCTCGTACAATTATTGTATTATTATGACCGTATAGCTCACATATTTTTTACCTAGCCAGAGCAGTATGTACAACGACAAAGTTTCGGTTGGACTTGCAACAAAACGAAAGCATACAGCAACAGCAAAAATACACGGTATAAAGCAACGCAGTGGTTCTGTACGGAAGTACAATTTGATTCTTCCCTGCCTATAACATAATCAAAACTTGATGAAAATGAGTGTGTGTGTGCAGTGTGCACAATACTGATATAGGGGCTGCTTTACAGAAGGAAGAAGAAGGGATTCATTCGCTTTTTATGAAACCTTTACTCCAACTATGAACTGTAGTGTAAAATTTACACTGTAAATGCCTTGTGTCGTGTGTTACGCGTAGCTCAAAGTTTGTACTTGCCTTCTTTCGTGCACTGTCCTCACAACGACGTTGTTGGTCCCATGATATCGCATTGTAAAATAAAAATAACATTAGCTATGGCATCTGCATTTGTAAATGAGCTATTTGCAAGTAAAAATTCACTTGCTCACACAGCATGCTGGTAGTACACACTCTATACAACGTAGGTGGATAAAATGAGTAAAGGAGGCGAGTAGAAAGGAAAGGAGGAAACTTGCATAGACATGCATTTTTAAAGACTACCATGATATGAAGATGAAATTCAATACTTTAAATTGATTTCAGTCAGGCATTTCGTGGAAGAGCTGGATGAAATTAGAGACGACGATTATCCAAGAACAAAAAGTTCAAACTGATGATGATGGCGATGACCGCAATAAGCTGAAAAATAGCATCATCATATAGGTCTGTTAGGTAGGGTACGTCTCGATGCAATGTAGAAATGTTTTTAATTGGAGGCATGAATAGTTAACGTCATTTACTCATGCTTGTCCACGATTAAATGGTTTTTGATTATTTTTATTAGTAAAAAATACTCACCAAATGTCTGTAGTATATGTTAATATACAATCAAATACGTATATATTATCATTTTTCTGAACATTTTATCTTTTTACACAATTCTTTCAGAGATGTAATACAAAAACTAAATATTTTGACGTGCTAACCTAACCTGCTGAATAGAGAAAACAGTCCTTTCACCATTTTAATAAACTATGTTATAATTACATTTTTACAAATTTGTCTACTGAAAACATTTCTCTAATAATTAGTTTGCGGTACAGACGGTTCAGAATAATTTCTTTTTACAAAAAATGTACATGTTTCGGAAGAAGGTTTAAAAAATATAATATATTAAACATTAGTATTTATGTGTTGAGCCTATGACACTAATAAGCTTTCCTCGGAGGACATTTGACTTAATACAAAACATACTTTTAATAATAATTACTAATATTGCATTCATTTAGTACTGGATAATCTACAGATGGGTATATGGTCGCAGGTGAAAATTAATCATCATAAGATTACAAATCTATCCTGCATTCTATTTCCGAAGGACGTCGGTCCATGCGACGACGGTCCGGATGACCTCCCATTATTTGGAGGGGGAACTGGGGGGAATGGCGGCTGTTGTTGTGAGCCACGTTTCTTCCGGAAACTCTTTTGGGAAGGTTTCCTGTGTGCATTTTGGTGATGTGGCATTAGACTGTCATCAAAATGCTCTCTACAATATTTATTATATGAGTAAATTATGAGATAGTTTTATGACTTACGTACTGACAAATTGATTGTAGAAGTGTACTGACCTATTATCTGCTGGATTATTGCTGTTATTATTATTATTGTGGGATTGACAACATGTGCATTGACCGTCGGACCCATCAATCCCTGAATCAGTACTAGAAGGCAGTGAAATTTCCATAGGATGCCTGGATTTTCCTTTATTGTCTCTAGAATTTCTGCTTGGACCGCGGAAGCCATTATTTTGTGGATTTTGCGGATTTCCACCAGGGTTGGGAATACCCGGAGGCTTTCTAAACTTTCCACAGTCTGGACACGTTGGTAAACCTGTTCTCACTCCATGCGATGTTACGCGTTGCTGTACTGCAGCAACTTCGGCCCCATCTGTGTAAGTTTCACTGGTGTTATCACTGCTGTCTGTTTGGGGTGGTTCTCCTGGAAGCGCCATTGGAAAGATGAGGGGCCTGGGTGGTGCGTTGCCTATTCCACCCCGATTATTCTTGGGCATACGAAGCTCTACAGGTATTGCTGAAATGTGAGACANTTGCCTATTCCACCGCGATTATTCTTGGGCATACGAAGCTCTACAGGTATTGCTGAAATGTGAGACATTGGCCTACCCGACGGGCGACCACCATGTCGTCGCTTTTTCCGTATGCATGCAACCGACACAGCAGCTATTAGTCCACCCAAGAATATGATGCAAGATAGTGTCAGCACTGCGATTTCCCCGGCTAAAAAGTAGGAATGTTTGTGGTGCGACTTTTTTGTGTAGTCTGAAATGTTGTTGGGCTTATCTGTGGTCATATCTTCTGAACTAGAAGATGTTGTCAAATCTGCTGACGACATTATAAGCAACGGTGGAGCTTTCGTAGTAGTAGTGGTCGTTGTTACCACTGGTCGTCTAGATGTTCTAGATGTGGTAATTATCGGTCTGTTGAATACTGTCGTCGAGCTAAACTTGGTCACTCGGACTGGCTCTGTTGTTGTCGTGGTCTGAATGATAACAGTTGGGAGTTCTGTGCTGTGCAATTGTTGACGAGGAAGATGTAAGAAGCCTATTTCGTGGGGGAGGCGACTTATATAACGGAGGTGGTGGAGGAGGTGCAGGTAGAGGTGGCGGCGGTGGTGGGGCAGCTTGCATTTCAACTCTTATGAGTGCTTCGTTATGTTCTGCAAAAAAATGGATGCGAATGATAAATATAGGAAAATCAATGAAGCCACAAATGTATGCATGTAAGCATGCTTTTGTAACAATAAATTCTAGCAAACGTTTTTGTTTTTACCCAAATATCTGTCTGAGACTTGACTATTTTGTCTCGTATCAAATCCTCTTGGTTGTTGCTGGTTGAATCCTCTAACAAGCATGTCATAAGTGACTCCACTTTCTAATCCCTCAATGACAAAAATTTCTCCCGTTTTCGGCCCAATTCTAAAATTGTTGATAATCTTTTCTCCGCCAAACAAGTGAAACTCTGTAGGGTATCCTTTGTATTTCTCAGTGACATTCATTTTTGTGAGGAAGTAAGGCGTGGAAAAGTTGTGCGGAATGTAGAAGGTGTAAACTTCTTGATTGAACATTCTGTCTCCGTATCGTTGAACGTCCTTTTCATGCCTGTCACTCATCACACGGACGAGTACCCATGCCGTAGAGCTTAGACTGGGCTTTCCTAAATCCGAAGCTACAACCGTCACATTGTACTCTTTTTGCGAGTCATAATCCAAATGAGTGAGAGTAGTAATGGTGCCATTTTTGGAGTCAATGTGGAATTCACGATGATTGCTTCCCAAGTGAAAGAGAACGAGTCCGTTTCCGTTTGATGCAGAGTCAGAGTCGTTTGCGTACACTTTTAAAATGAATGAGCCTGGCGAAATTGTCTCTTTCACTGATGTCCTATAAACGGGGATGACTTTGCCTCTTCTTACCGTCTCGGTGCTCAAGTAGTCATAAAACTTGGGTGCATTGTCATTTATCTGAAAGGTTGAGCAACGAGGAAAAAAGTGAATGTCTGCCACTCAATGTCACTTTTGACAACATTTTAAAGCTAACAGTTTAGTTCCGTTAGGTATATCATATTTGAAAATGAAACTAGACTTACATCTAATATATTAACGTCTACGTCTACAATTGAGTCCATGGGCGGATTCCCACCATCAGATGCAACAGCAGAAAAGCTATACTTGGTTTGAGTTTCTCTGTCAATATCCCCTTCCACAAAGATCATGCCTGTGGAGGGATCTAAAAAAGTGAATGTCTGCCACTCAATGTCACTTTTGACAACATTTTAAAGCTAACAGTTTAGTTCCGTTAGGTATATCATATTTTTAAATGAAACTAGACTTACATCTAATATATTAACGTCTACGTCAACAATAGAGTCCATGGGCGGATTCCCACCATCAGATGCAACAGCAGAAAAGCTATACTTGGTTCGAGTTTCTCTGTCAATATCCCCTTCCACAAAGATCATGCCTGTGGAGGGATCTATCTGGAAAGGTAAATCTGTCTGGTTGGCGTGCTTCAACTGGAGAGAGTAAACCACATCACCGTTGCTTCCGGTATCTCCATCCTTGGCGCTGACCTTACCAATTTCTCCTCGAATGTAGGTACCTTCAAGCAGTTCAAATGCATACCACGGCCTCTCAAACTTTGGTGCATGATCGTTTACATCTCGAACAACTATTCGGATCCCTGTGTGTGTTCTTAATCCACCCCTATCTGATGCAGATATGTTTAGTGCGTATTCTGTGTCTGGCTTCAAAGGTTTAGCAACGCTAATTTCACCAGTAGCTCTGTCAATCATGAAATGTTTCTCCTTGTTCCGGCTGAAAAGGAACTGCTTATCTGTTAGATAAGTAATCTTTTCCCCTATCGCGTTCCTATTTTCAGAAACTATTCTGTAGAAAATTTTCCCATTGTCACCAGTGTCACGATCACTTGCCAAAACTCGAGCAATTCTGCTGCCCACCGCTGACAGTCTCTGGAATCACGATTGGTTCTGAATGGGAAATTTCTACTGAAACAGGCTGGGATGCACTTGAGCGGAGCAATTCCCTCGGTCCGGTGGATTGATCCAAATCAGGAGGATCCAATACAATATTTTGCAAGAAAATGGGGCTGTAATATTTCAGATAAAAACAATTATTGCCCATGTCATCAACTACATATTATACATGGTTATATTAGTATTTAAATTTCTCTTACGGATTGTCATTAGTATCCAATACAAATATATTTAGCTGTGCAGTATTTGTTAGGTTCCCTCTATCTATCGCCACCAACTTTAGGTTATATTGAGGTTGCTCCTCTCTGTCAAGAGCTGTATTTCCTACAAAAATTTTACCACTCTTTGGATCGACTCGGAAACGCTCTGCTCCTTCTCCCTTTAATTCCACTCGAAACTCTGCATGAGTCCCTTCATCTGGGTCAATTACTCGAATGGGATACTCCATTCTGTAGATAAATAGTATTATTTTTTAGTCAGAGAAAACCAGTACATCTTGTCAGCATATCTGGGGCATCAAGAGATGCTGACGATTAATAAAAGATATTAATGTAATGTGCTATGCTTACTGCACTGGAGTTCCAGGATTTGAGTTTTCCCTAATGTGTCCTTCATAAATTTGTCGATCAAACTTGGGTGCATTGTCATTTTCGTCCTGTACTTTTACATGAATTTCATATACACCTTGACCTTGTATTATCCCGCGACTTTGTGAAATTACTGTCAACAAATGCCTGTAAATGATTTTATCCACAAGGTATAATTACATTGTATGTATTTATTTTTATATTCTCAGATAGAGTAGCAATTTATGAAAAAGCTGCGTGCATCACTTACTGGTCCTTCTCTTCTCTGTCTAACGGTTTTAAAGTGTAAATGGTGCCATCCGCACTGATTGCAAACTTGTCGCGAGCCTCGTAATTGGCCAACAAAAACTCCGTGGTCCTTGCATCCCTTAAAGTATCCGCCAACAATGTACGCAAATTGGCCACAACTGCCCCACCAGCATTTTCCATGACCTTAAGTTCTAATGGATCCCTTCGCGTCTCCGATACACTTTCCAGCGGATCAACGACATGAATGGTGACATTTGTTGTTAATGTGTGTCTACTGTCTGTCACATACGCCTCAAACTCGTACGTTGTCCTGCTGTACTTGAGTAACTCATCCACAACAGCAATTATACCCGTTCTCTCTTCAATGGCAAAAGGAACGCCTTCGTAATAGCTATGTAACAAGTCATATACGGTATATTTCGGATCCAAATGGTTAACCTTGACCTGCCCTACGCTGGTCCCAACACCAACATGCGTTCCAACCCAAAACTCGTACGGTGACCCAATGAACTCAGGAGCATGTGCAGCGCCTGCTTTAACAACATCAATTTGGACAACAGCCAACGAGTACCTACGCTCACTAGGATTGCTTGGCTGATCTGATGCTTCAACAAGAAGAGTATATTGCAATTTTGGCAGTGGTCTTTCAAGAAGAAAGATGTACCCATTTTTCGGATCTATATCAAATGGTAGCTCATCATTAGTCGAATTAGGTTTTTGGATTTCATAAACAATCTGTCCATTTCCGCCAAGGTCAGGATCCTCAGCTTGAACCTGGGGTATACAATTCATGCATTTTATCAGCAACAGAAAAAACGATTGTTTATAAGCATGTTAACTACGCACATACAAGCAGGATATTTGATTTGTGAATGTCTAATGAGATTAAAAGCTTAGTTATTGCTAAAGCTGAAAAAAATTAGAGAAAGGTATTTATCACATTTTTTTATTTTCTACAGCAGTTCATATATCATCATTATTAAGAGTGTGTTTATTCCTACCTGACCAACTACTGACCCAATCTCTGAGTCAATGGTAACTTGAAACTTGTAGAGATTAGACGGGATGAATGTTGCTGTAAAATAAAAGATTCAAAAAAAGCGATTTAGTTGGGGAATAAATATAGAGAAGAACAGACTAACAGACAGATGTAAAATGTTATCTTCAAGTCTGAAACAGTACAAGAATAAATATATGAATCCCATAAAGTACAGCTTTTGTGCAGTACTTTATCATGATGATGATGACAGTCTCACAACGTCACACTTCATTACGCTTCATTGACAGGGTAATAAAGTCACAATGAACATTGACGAACAAGTGATACGATAATATTAAAAGACTCTTTTTATATGTAGTTGTGCGAAACTGCAAAAATGCACATTATCCTGCACTCATGATGATGATTTTTTTTTGAAATGCCATTGCTTCTGTTACGGAATTAGTGCATCATTATTGCTATTCTAGAAAAAGTGTTATGATTCGTAGAATGTATTGTTAAAAAGTAAAAGAAAAAAATGAATTAATCATGCTCATCTTTTTGCCTGTTGCAAATTCCTTGTCTGAAAGTGTAAAATTTAATCTAAAATGGATGTTTGTGCATTTTAAGACTCCCAACATTACATGTGTTGTTTGCATGTGAAGTGAAGGAAATGAATGAGTATGGTAAAAGGAACTTACGATTGGCATCGTTGGCATCAAGTAAATAGACTTCAACAATGGCAAAACTTTTACTGTTGCCAAAAGCAATGTTTGGCGTCTTCTCTTCTGCTACAATTCGCAAGGATATTGACGTCGTCTTTTCACGGTCCAGCTGCGACTGGTCTTGGACAGTGAGCCAACCAGTTTTTGGATCGATTTGAAATGCTTTCGTTTCATCCTCAAGCTTGTACTCAAACTCAGCATTTTCGCCCTACAAAATTAATTATCATATCATACACGAAGAAAAGGTGAAAATCACACTTTGTGGCCAAATTTGTTTTGGTTTGTGAGAAAGCATGCACACTCTCTTGTCTGCAGTATTACGTTTTTTAACGCTCATTATCAAAACATTATATTAAGGAGAGTGAGCATGAAAGTAAGGTGACTATATGATATTTAATAGTAATTAATATGAAAAGCTTAATCAGTGTGCACGTACGTGTATTTTAAATATAAGGTTAAATTTTAAATTTAAAAAAAGGAGTACCAATAAAGAATGTATTTATATACCTGATCAGCATCGGATGCCAATATGTGTAAAACACTGAATCCATTGGGTAGGTTCTCCATTATACTAATATTGTATAGATCCACCTCAAATTGGGGTCTAGGAAGCGTTAATTTTCAAAGTGCGCAAAGAATTAGCATAAAGTTTTTTTACAATGTTTATGTGTCAAAAATTTTCTACATGCAAATCTACTTACAGATTATCATTCAAGTCAAGAATTTCAACTTCAACCTGACAGAGACCCATTTTGGTTGAATCATCAGTTTGTCTAGCACGAATTTGGAGATCAAACCCATTGCTTGACAAAGATTCCCTGTCAACCTCTCGAATAAGGTATAACGTTCCATTGTTTGGATCAATGTCAAAGTAATCATCATCATTTCCAGCAATAATATCGTATTGCACCGAAGAATTTATTGCAGAATCCTGGTCAAATGCTTGAATCGGTGAAGGGAAAGGTACTTCTTGTCTTATTGACTCATTCTATTGGAATCGACAAACAAGAGAAGAGTTTGTAAACCATACTCATATAACCGCACAGTAGTTAATGTTTACTTGCAGCATTCATGCATGAAATTGTCATTTGTTTTCTACTTTGTAATAATGACATTCGATAGAAATGAATTAAATTGAGGACAACAGTATAGCAGGTTAATTGAAGGGACTTAAAGTCAGAGTTTCACATTACGCAACTATATGCTTATTGCGCAAGAGAAATGAAACAGTAATTACAGTGTTTTAAATGAACATGACAAATTTAAGAGAACCTACATGGGTATCATGTAGACATTGACTATAAAAACACTTACGTTAAATGGGAAGAACTCTTTGATCTGAGTACGATATTGCGGCTTTGTGAACGCTACCGGCAGATCATCATTGTCAACGACCCGAACGGTGACATAAGAATAGCTAGCAAGCGGTGGATTCCCTCGGTCCTGCGCACACAGGGGTAATTGAAATTTAAGAGCTCAATTAATCCTTCTTTCAAATCTTGCATAATAATAATTGAGTAACTGCATTGTTCATCTCCACTTTTGTAGAGAGATAACATGTAAGTAAGCTGACTGGCTTGTGCTTCAATTGCATTCCATCTTACCGTCTCATTACAGTTTACCAATCTTTGTAATAGTGACAGTGACTGCAGACGTTTTATGACTTTTGTCAATTAGTATCAGATAATTGAGTTTATTATTATTACTTTATCAATTTACACAACTTTCTTTGATACTTTTTTTGTATTTACTTGAACAATAAAAAGGTAGGTTCGCCCCGTGTGGAGAGACTCAAAACTTAAGCGAAAGTATAAAGAGGTAGGTGGTCCTACATTAGCAGCAGCATCCTCCAAGATAATTTTGTTTTATGCAAAGCAAATGCAACTAAAAATTAAAATGGGGATCAATTACAATTTTGTATAGTCTACTGTAGTATGCATTACAGAATCTGGGCATGGATAAGGGGAGAGAGATCACTTCACTCTTTTCATAGCTTATTATAAACTGCTCATAGTTATTACTTTGAGTCCGAGCTAGACAAAAGTAATAAATTGCTTACAAGTTGAAAGGAGACAGGTGAACAGTGAGCATGAATATATTTATGATTTTGATCATATTGAGGACCGAAAATGTTACTATTATTATTAGTAGTATTAAGTGGCGAAGCTACCTTATTCATATTGAGCATTGAGCTGTCACATTAAACCTGTCAAACGCAACGTTGATATTGTTCTCCTCTTCGTTTTTTAAATTGGAAAGACAACAACAGTTTTATATGCTACTTACAACTTAAATAATTGACTCACCGAAGCCATTATCTTGAGCTTAAACTCATGGTCTCCTGCGTCATAGTCAAGACTTTTCTTGATAATCAAAGCAGGGTTATGACTGCTCTCTAATGCGAACTTCCCATCGTCATTCCCATCCACTATGGAGAAAACCACATCAGAGTTGGCAGTGTTTGGCTTATCCAAGTCTACTGCACTGATGCCACGAAATACAGTGAGGCCTGCGTTGTAGAAAAGGATAAATTAGTAATTTTCAAAAATGTAAACGGCAACTTTTATTATTATTTTTTGAGGTCGTCACCGTGTCGTGCCATTTCATACAATAATGACATTGCCAAGATGATGTCGATTTGTCGTGACAAAGCAAGTAAGATGAAAGAGAAATAATATATTTAAAATAGTTGAGCTAATAATACATTATTATTTTTAGCTTCTTGGCATCGTCATCATTATCATCGGATGATAAAACATTTTGTTTTTTAACATTACGTAAGATCAATGCAAATTTAGGTACCGTGCGCACGCAAAATTCATAAGATCTTTAATGAAGATGGCGATCATGATGATAATGGTAAACAAAGAAACTGTATGAAATATGGCTGCATTGATTATTGAAAGGAAAATCGAAACGATAAAGATAAACGGTTTATTATACAATGTCACACTGACCTACTGGTGTCAGCTCCTCCACTGTGACGAAGTACGGGGCGTGAAGGAACTTCGGCTAAATTTTCAATGAAAAGAAAGAATGACAAAATTAGTACAAAAATTTATGTTAATGAAAAACAATTAAGAAATTAGTTGCAACAACCCCTTTGTTGTTTTCAATAATTACTACCAATATTCAGCTTGGGCATGAAATAAGCAAGAAATAAAAGTGTTAATGAAATGCTAGTCACACTCACCACGTGGTCATTAACATCTTCTATGT
>JAANSP010002933.1:0-12026 GCA_036850745.1 Homidia socia | reverse complement strand
CTGTAAAACTTGTCGCTTTAAAATAACATTATTTTAAGCAAGGAAGTCTCAACGTCATAATCATCATTATAATTATCCTTGTCGCAGCATTTTACTGTATATCGAATAATCAGAGCACTTTAAAATTAGACATGCCTACTTTACACCGGAGACATTTTATGTTTACTTGTGTATTTTTCATTTTACTTTAACTATAACTCTCATGCAAAAGGTAGCCTGTAAGTTTTTCTTTTTCTGCAAAGAACAGGGTTTCCTCTGTAGATTAATTAATTACCTGCCTGTACACGTTTTCCCATGTAATGAAGAGCAAGCACGTAAAAAATCTATGTGCGTAAGTATGTTTGCGTACTTGCGTACATGCATTTATTATTTTAAAATGTGTAATAATGGAAAACTGCCTCAAGTCACTAGTTCTACTACGTGGTTTACTTTTGAAGAAATCATGTAATGTAACATAACATTGTGTTTAATTACAATCATATTTAATTTATTTAATGAGAGCTTTTTTTTCAAAAAATATCTTTGTACGTGTTCAAGGGATGATGCTCTCTGATTGCGATAAATAAAATATAAAATGATCCTGCCTGCGAGCAAAATATCGTCCTGAAAAATTCCTTCCTTTTTAAACGGGTGAATTGAATCAAAGTTCATATCAAGATAAGCTGCAAGAGGGATAACAATGAAAAAATGGTGAAGCATCAAGGTATGCAATAATGAAGGAAGGAAAACATGCATTGTTGCATATTATTGGATTTTTTTGATTTTTAAAGAAACCCAACAAGCTCTTTCTGGTGTATGAAAATGCATAATGAAATGTTATTGGGGTAAAAAAGAGAGGGGCGATTTTTACACTTTGTTGTTGACGTGCACGTAAAAAAGTTAAAAGGGTGCTCCTGCTGCTCCTCCTAGTCACCGCAGTGCAAACACAAGCAGACGTATCTACAAAAACAGAGAAACATCTGCGCATGTGGCACCAATCTGTCAAAATATTGTGCACATCAAAACAAAACAATAATTTCTGTTCAGGACCTTTAAAATTAATGTCCACGTTTACCTAACCAGTTTACTTGCAAAACTTAAATTTAAGTTGGTAAAGTCTAGAGATTCAAATCTCAAATGGAAAAGTTATGAAATGCAAGTTGCGCAAGTCGTTTAAAAAGTGTTCTTTTTGTTTTGAAATTTCAGTTCTCGTAAAGAAGAAGCTTCCAAAGAAAATTGTGAACTAGTGATGATAGCTGCATCTGAACTTTAACCTCGTGTTGACGCCCGGCTGGAATCATCATTCACCAATCTGTCAAAATATTGTGCACATCAAAACAAAACAATAATTTCTTTTCAGCACCTTTAAAATTAATGTCCACGTTTAGCTACCTATTTTACTTGCAAAACTTAAATTAAAGTTGGTAAGGTCTAGAGATTCAAATCTCAAATGGAAAAGTTATGAAATGCAAGTTGCGCAAGTCGTTTAAAAAAGTGTTCTGTTTGTTTGAAATTTCAGTTCTCGTAAAGAAGAAGCTTCCAAAGAAAATTGTGAACTAGTGATGATAGCTGCATCTGAACTTTAACCTCGTGTTGACGCCCGGCTGGAATCATCATGATCAAAGGCGAAGAGTTAAAAAAAATGAATGTTATCTCCCTTGAATGGATTATCAAAGTTTAAATAGACGAACGTAGAGACTGCAGTTTGTACCAGTTTATTTGTAATGATGACGAGAGAGAATTTAAAGTTGTTTTTTGTGTGGTTCGTTTCTTGTTAATAAACTTTGAGACTGCAGTTTGTACCAGTTTATTTGTAATGATGACGAGAGAGAATTTAAAGTTGTATTTTGTGTGGTTCGTTTCTTGTTAATAAACTTTCCATGAACGAGATGATGATGTGTCTGTGCTACTAAATTTTGTGACGCTAATAGCTAATAGGAAGCGAATCAATGCAATTCAAACTTTATTTTAGTGATGATATGGTTTGTTTTGGAAGCTTTATCGATCGATTCAGTGTAAAAGTGAGCATGTGTGTATTATTGTGTGTTTTATAATCTGAAAAATAATAACACACTTGTGTACGTACGTGGGAACAATAAAACCGAGATAAAAAGGGCAGGTACATATATAAAATCAAAATCAACATTTAAAGTAAGTATGAGTTTTTAACGGTTGATGTGTATGAGATCATGATTAATTTGGTTGTGCGAGTGTGTTGGAGAAGATGAAATACAAAACTATATAATAATAATGACTGGTGATGGTACTTTAGGTATATAAAATCAAAATCAACATTAAAGTAAGTATGAGTTTTAAACGGTTGATGTGTATGAGATCATGATTAATTTGGTTGTGCGAGTGTGTTGGAGAAGATGAAATACAAAACTATAAAATAATAATGACTGGTGATGGTACTTGTGAATCTATGTCACCTAACAGAAATTAACCAAGTTTTTAGTTTTCATAGTTTATTGTATCCTGTAGCCCGTAGCAGTTGTTGTTTGTTGTGATTAATCTATTATTACTGGAATTGTTGCTGCTGCATATATGCAAATAAAATGGCGTGGGCGTTATGGATGCCAGAAAAATTTGACAAAGCACGATTATTGTGCTTGTGTGTGTGGGACGGCTACTAATCTGAAATGAATGATATAATGACGCTAGTTCTTTCTAGTGAATAGATGATAGTAGTAGTGTCGGTAATGCTACTCGTGCCTTTTTTCAACCTAATTATCATTTTTTATACTTATCAACGCCAGCCATCACTACTACTAACGCACCAAAACTTGTGACCAAAAAAATAGTTTCTAGTTTAGAAAGTAAATAACTTTTTTTAAATAAAAAACTCATCCCATTACCATAATCACAATGGGAAATAATCTTAGTAACTACCGGAGGCCAGCCTCCCTTGCTGGAGATGATCCCGCAAGTATGAAGTTCAAATCCAGTATACGCACTGCAGGTGGAGTTGACTTTGTGACTCATTCGGGTGTATCCGGGAATCATATAGACTCAAACGACAGCAACCCGGGATTTAATAGTTTCTCTGGATCTTCCTGTGGACCTCCTAGTAGTATCAACACAACGGGAAACGGCAGTCGTCTTTCTCACGGTCTTGACCCTCCAAATTTTGTAAGAAATCGAAGAGATCTTGTCAGTATGAGGTCATCAAAATACTCTCCAAAGCCAGCTACTCCAATGCCAAATGCAGACGAGTTGGAGAAACGGTTTACAAAAGTGTTGGTGAGTGTATATATCAATATCAACAAAAATTACAAGTTAAATCGGCATTTCAATACTCAATGCTGTAGCGCTTTTTTCCCTTGCTATCTGCAAACATACAAAATAAGATACAGCTACAACGTGCAGTTGCAGTAATATTTTTCCACACGCGGACTTGATAATAATTATTGTCATGAATGAATCATGGCACATGCCACCCTGAGTAATTTTGTGAAGAGATGCATAGAATGTGTTAATTTAAAATGGAATTGTGACATCATTAAATTTCAAACTTTACCAGTTTAGTATGAGGTCATCGAAATACTCTCCAAAGCCAGCTACTCCAATGCCAAATGCAGACGAGTTGGAGAAACGGTTTACAAAAGTGTTGGTGAGTGTCAAGTTAAATCGGCATTTCAATACTCAATGCTGTAGCGCTTTTTTCCTTGCTATCTGCAAGCATACAGAATACGATACAACATACAGTTGTACTAATATTTTTCCACACGCGGACTTGATAATAATTATTGTTATGAATGAATCATGGCACATGCCACTCTGAGTAATTTTGTGAAGAGATGCATAGAATGTGTTAATTTAAAATGGAATTGTGACATCATTAAATTTCAAAAGTTACTAGTTCATTCCAGTGCCATGTGATTCATTCAATCTACTTGTTGCTTACATTAGCAATCTGAACATTTTCTGTATGCAAGTGGAAATATTATTTTTTAATGAGCAATAATTAAAAACTTCCAATTTTTAAACGTTCGCCTCATTTATTTTCTGTGTACTGTAGTGACTGCAAATGAGAAACTAATTTTAAGGTTTATTTCATATACCTATTATCCTTAAAAAATGATTTTGATGATTGTCTATGTCTTGTTTAGGCTTCAATGGATCTCCCTCCGGATAAAGCAAAGCTATTAAAGCAGTATGACGAGAAGAAAAAATGGGAAATTGTCTGTGATCAAGTATGTTACATTTATGAACTTGTGTTTTATTTCATTGTATTAATTGTTACAGTTTACTCAGTTTACTGAATCATGAACATGTATTTTTCCTTTATTTCAACAAGGAACTAGTGCAAGTACGAGATCCACCTAGTTTTTATTTGAAAAAACTACAAACTTATCTCGATCCAAAAGCTTCCAGAAGTTTTAAGGTATGCATAGCACGTTTTAAAGATTTATCTTTAAAAGTTTGTACTAATTCCTATTCATAACATCTAGCAAAAACTTGAATTATTTACATGCAGTAGCTTTTACACTTAATGCATAGGTGCTTTACTTTGTATTTTTTATATTTTTAGAAAAGGAAAGTTGTTGGAGACTCTACTTCCACGCAAGTACTCAAAGACCTGGAGATCTCACTCAGAACAAACAATATAGAGTACGATAACGATGCCTTTTACACTTCATAGTGACAATATTATATGCTTAATTTTATGATGTTAAACTTATTTGAATTCTCCTTCCAGATGGGTTCGAGAATTCCTAAACGAAGACAACCGAGGTTTAGAAGTACTAGTAGACTACTTGAATTTTCGTCTAGTCATGTTGAGGTAAGCATTTAACTTCATGGTCATGATGGGCAATTTTTATCTGTCGTATCCTTGCAGATGAAGCTCATCCATAAAACGTTTTATAAGTGCTCAACTCGGCAATTTTCAGCGAAAATACTACGATGAAAAGCCAAAGTAACACTTTATCATTCAACGGGGCTAAGATTACAACGATTCCAACTGTCCATAAGCATACATGCATTATGAATGACCATCTGCATTTTTCGTGACTGAGCTGCAATAATATTACATATGCCAATTAAACCTTTGCATTTAATGTATTGTAATTTTTAGTTGCATTTTTTCTGCAAATATAAGGGAAAAAAATGAAATAACGTACTGATTTTGCTCCTTGGAAAAGAAATATTGAGGCAAGAAAGTGTACCACGCTGTAGACAAACATGAAGGCAGCAATCTTTGATAGCGTTTTTGCTTTGAAAATTATTAAAAACCATAACGTTAACCGATGGAAAGTGGCTGAACCGTTTTAGCAATAATTAAATGAGCACGTTAATTCAAGTTATATTTGTATACCTGAAACGGTTAGGTCCAAATCAATTACATTTTCAAAGAAAAAATCAGGTTTATTGATCCCACTTCTTCCGTTACTCGCTTCAACCACGTAGTAAGCAAATATTCCTAGATTGGAAGCAATCGAAAGTACACCCAATATCTGCTGTTACTCGCTTCAACCACGTAGTAAGCAAATATTCCCAGATTGGAAGCAATTGAAAGTACACCCAATATCTGCAACAAAATGAATTTTTTAATTATATGTTTCTGTATGTAAAAATAAAAACAATGATTTCCAAAATATTTAATTTTTTGAACGTAAAATACCATCTCCGTTGAAGCAGTTAACATTACACAGTAACGAATAAACTTGAACTGGAACACCTCTTCATTATCAGAATATGTCTCCGGGACGTCAACCATCATCGTTGCAGTTTGAAAGGAAATTAGCTACTTATTAGCAGCAACTGCTTCAACAGCCGCATTTCAGTTTATATATAACCTTTTTCCATACTAATTATGGCAGTGTTTTTCAAAATTAGTAGAAAGCCCAAAACAGGGGAAATCAATTTTACGGAAACATTTTTACTGCAAGTTCTTTTGCATAATGATTGAGTCTTTTCAGACTCCACGTAAGCTATGGTTTGTGATATACAACATAAGTAGGCAGTTAGTTTCTCAAAGATTTTTTCTGATTTATATGCGAACCACATCATCATTCGATTAAGAAGGATAAACTGTTTTGTATTCTCACAACTTTTAGGTAAATCCGTATGAAAAAGATAGATATTCTTCATGCAATAGAGAGAAACACTTTCATGTTCATCAACATGCAATCATTTAACAATGCAATTTATCACGAACTGAATAATGAACTCATTTATCTCTAGTTGAAAAATGCATAATGTGTGCGTGCAGAATTTTATCCAGTTTTTTAAAAAAAAATTTGACTCGCTGCTCTTTGATAGTATTTACACTTCTTATTTCTTCATTTCTTTTCTTTACAGACACGAAGCGAAACAGTCTCTTGAAAATGCCGAGGTTGCTGCGACGAAAGGTAGATCAAGTCCACCCAATAATAGCAGCAATGGACCACAGTCATTTACAAATGGTGGATCATGCGGGGGAGTTGTTGTTGATGGTGCAACAGGTGCCAGAACGATCGGAAGTCCGGGGACAATAAACAAGCGCACATCGAAGCACATATCTAAACTCAACATGGGGGATGCAAAAGATGACATTCATGTGTGCATCTTATGTCTCCGTGCGATTATGAATACCAAGCACGGTCTTAATCTAGTTATGCTGAAACAAGAAGCAATTAATGCAATAGCTCTTAGCTTAAAACACAAAAGTTTGCGAACGAAAGGAATGGTGCTTGAACTGCTCGCTGCGGTGTGTTTGGTGCAAGGAAGTCATCAGTTGATCCTGAAAGCCTTTGACAACTTTAAGGAGGTACTTAAAACCTATTGTAGACCAATGGTACATAATATTTTTGCTTTCTTGAACAGGATATAAAAATTTTCAATTAAATATTGTTTTAGGTGTGTGGAGAGAAAAAGCGATTTGAAACACTGGTGGATGACTTTATGAATTACGAATCCTTTCACGTAGATTTCCTAGCTGCCTGCATTCAGTTCATCAACATTGTAGTACATTCAGTTGATGACATGAACCAAAGGGTTTTTCTTCAGTACGAATTTTCTCAATTAGGCATTGACCAATATCTTGAAAGATTGAAAAACACTCCTTCCGAGGAACTGCGCGTGCAAATTCTCGCCTATTTAGACAATGTTTTTGACGTTGCTGCGTTGATGGAAGATTCAGAAACAAAGAATGCTGCAGTAGAGCGAGTTGCAGAATTGGAGGAAGAACTCTCTCATATGAAAGAAATATACCAAAAATTAGACTCGGAAAGCTTGTCAAAACATTTAGAATTCGAACAGAAACTTAGGGAAATATCTGAAGAAAGAGATTTTCTTCTTTCAAAACAGAAGNTCATATGAAAGAAATATACCAAAAATTAGACTCGGAAAGCTTGTCAAAACATTTAGAATTCGAACAGAAACTTAGGGAAATATCTGAAGAAAGAGATTTTCTTCTTTCAAAACAGAAGGAAATAAATGAGGAAGTTACCACTTTAAGAAGAGCAGTGACGGAGAAAGAAGAAGAGAAAAAATCAATGATGGCTAGATTGTCGCAAAACATGAGTACCGTTGTGGATGCCAAAGATCCTGATGGCAAGTCATCACCATTTACAGCAGCATCTCCAAATGTCGACACAAAACCACTACTGAAAGCGTCTCAGCCTCCACCTCCCGTGCCTCCCCCGCCACCACCACCATTTGGTGGTCCTCCCCCGCCACCGCCACCAATGATGAGAAGTGGAGGAGGACCTCCACCTCCTCCCAATTTCCCTGGAATGAACGGTAATATGACCATCAAAAAGGCTGTTCAACCTAAATGCAAACTGCCAACACTCAACTGGACTGTGCTAAAACCGAGAGAAGTTAAAGGCACTGTTTTTAATCAATTGGACGACTCAAAGTACTACAGTATGTTGAACTTTGATGATTTTGAAAGAAGGTTCAAAATTGGTACTGTGGGAGGACTAGGTAAGCTTTATAAAAATCATATTTTTAATAAGAGTCTTATATGGTTCTTCTTTATACATTTAAGCCTTATTTTTGCTTGTTTGATGAATTTTTTTTTAGGAAAAGTTGATGATGCCGAAACTGACGGCGGACTCAATAGTTTTCCATCAAAAAGATTCAAGAAACCCGAAGCAGTTTCTCTTTTGGAACATACGCGTCTTCGAAATATATTTTTTAGGAAAAGTTGATGATGCTGAAACTGACGGCGGACTCAATAGTTTTCCATCAAAAAGATTCAAGAAACCCGAAGCAGTTTCTCTTTTGGAACATACGCGTCTTCGAAATATTGCCATTTCAAGAAGAAAATTGGATCTTTCTATTGACGTAGTTATTAGAGCAGTCAATTCATTAGACCTAAAAGTCCTCAAACACGATCAGGTTGAAGTTTTACAGAGAATGGTTCCAACTGAACAGGAATGCAAACAGTACCGAGAATATTTATTCTCCAAGAAAAATCCTGAACTTTTGACTGAAGAAGATAAATTCCTTCTTCAATTATCGAGAATAGAACGCATCTCTACAAAATTATCCGTAATGGCATATATCGCCACTTTCACTGAGCTCGCCAACATTTTGCAGCCGCAAATCCATGCTGTAATTCAAGCATCAAGAACTGTAAGGACGTCGGAAAAGTTTCATCAAGTTCTCGAAATAATTCTTGCCTTTGGCAATTACATGAATGCCGCTAAAAGGGGTCCTGCGTACGGGTTTAAAATACAGGTAAAGGTTTTTCATCATATATTTCCACTGACTAGTGTTAGATACGCTTGAACTTACCTTGTTGTAACTGCGGATTTTGTAGAGCCTGGAATGTCTAACGGATACAAAATCTGTGGACAGAAGACAATCTTTGCTAAACTACATCGTGGAAACAATTTCACACAGCTTTCCCCATCTGAAGGATTTTATGAATGAATTGCAAGTGGTAGAAAAGGCATGTGTCAGTTTCTCTTGAAAATGTTCTTACGGACCTGCATGATCTAGAAAAGGGAATGGAACTTACCAAAAAGGAATCAGAGTTCTTGAAGCAAAAGAATGAAGTGAACACGGTAAGAAGATATAAAAGCGCATTTTAATTTCATGATTATCACCCCACTAAGTTAGTAAAATTACAATAACTGGCTATAATGTATTTTTTAATATTCTTGTAGGTCGTCAGTGAGTTTTTGGCAAATTCAGTAGATAGGTTAGTCAAGATAAAGAATGAATGCAAAACAGCAGTCAGTGACTTTGGTGAATGCGTTGAATTTTATGGAGAAGAAAGACAACAAACTGATACAACGGGATTCTTTTCTGCCATATTAAAATTCATTCGTGCTTACAAGCAAGCTGAAACAGATATGGAGCAAAGAAATCGAATGTCAAGAAATCAGTCTCCTACAGAAGGAAATAACCGTGTGATCGGCAAGAAGAACCAGGTAATGCAGTTAAATGGGAACGAGTTCTTCGTAATAATTATTTATATTACCATGCTTTTCCCGGGAGTCTGCTTTTCACACGCTCAAGCTTGTACTAATTTGTTGCACTTTGCTATTAAAATGCAGGGAGGCAAAAACTTGCCGCTAAATGCAAGAACATCTGCCTATAGATTTATTTTATCATGATAATGGGATTATCCAAAAAATGGTGATGGTATATTGCTTGCTTGATTCAAAAAACAACTTGAAAGGTTTGTGTTTGGTGCACGTTTGCGCAATATAGAACATTTATTTTGCTGGAATTACACTTTACCTTGCTTTAATGCGATGCATTCCTTGTGTCTTGTTTGATTTTGTTTTCCCTTGTTGAACGTGTTTGTGTTTTATAATTGTAAAATTTCTGGCCTTATATTTTCAGTCTGATGCTGTGATAAACGAACTAAAACGTCGGCAGGCACCGGAAACAACAAAGAAAGTCCAAGAAGCGTACCATGGAGCATTAGAAGATATACTTTCTGATCTGAAGAACGAGCCATACCGGCGTGCAGATGCCCTTCGTAGAAGTCAACGTAGGAAAGTTAATGAAAGACTTTCCAGAAATTTTGATGATCTGGAGATTTGATGTCTCTAAAGTTTTCTTTACTATTCATGTGTTGCAATTAATCAACGAAAAATATAGAATGGAGAGCAGTATTGTAGTAGTTAATTGTATTCTATATATATTGTAAATATTTCGCTCATCTAAGTCAATTTTTTGCCTTTTCTTCCAGTATACTATTAATTGGAAAATACTCAAATGATCTGTGTATAAATGTATTTATATAAGTGCCTTACAGTGTATATATAGATTGTGCTACATTTTGTGTTTAAAGCGAGAGATAATGACAATTTAACATGTTCGTATTAATGCCATTTATGTACATACCTAATGTAATTAAATTGATTTTATCATGTTTATGAATCATTTAAAATATATAGTTCAAAAGGTGATTTTTTTTGAAAATGGAAGTCTCGCAAGCAATATATTTTCTGCCTTTTTAAAATGCTCTTCCAATAGAACATATACATTGTAAGTTAATGTGTCAAATATTTTGTAAACTGCTGCATTTCAATTAAGCTTTTTTATCAATCATATGTAATTTTTTATATAATAATGCCAATGAAGCCTTTAAACAAATCATGCCGTCTTATTAAAACGAAACAAAATTATTTAATAGTTTTTTAAGATTATACTTTTTAGTATATTATCATTATTGTAACTTGTGCAAACAGCAAATTTTAAACTTTTATTTTTAAAGTCGAAATTGTGTAAAATAAGCGATAGGTTTGCAATGTCCGTAAGGAAAAGACGCAATTAACGGATCATGCAGATGACAAACGGTTTAGTTTTAGCATTCCGTTATTATGTACAATGTAGTTATCTTTGCAAAGTCGTATTTAATTAGTTACCTACCTCACTTTTATTGTATAGTTAAGTTTNAATGTAGTTATCTTTGCAAAGTCGTATTTAATTAGTTACCTACCTCACTTTTATTGTATTGTTAAGTTTTGTAGCACCATGTAAATGCAATACTATTATGTGTATAATAATAATAACTCAAACCAGACGTAGGAAAAGACGAAAGTGCATGGGAAGTTTTAATGTATGTGCTAGTTACCTGAAAAGTTATGTAGTTTTGTAGAGGAAATGGTTTCAAAGTTGGAAACGATTGTAATAAGCATTTCTGATTGAAACGTTCATTTACATGTAATATGATGATGGAAATGCTCATTTTCGGAACATGTTTTACTTGACAATGAAGAAAAGGATTGGCTTTTTCTCCTTTCCTGTTATTTTACTGAAAATAAAACGTTCATTACACATCTAAAGGATGTGAAAATTACTATAATTTCTGCTATTTTTTAAATTGTTCTGCATCATTATTGTAAACTTTGATTGGATCACTTGCTGGCTCCATGAAAATGTATTAATGAGATACGATAGCATTTGAGCTCTTGTACTTTACGTCTTTTATAATTCTGCAGCCTTCTCTTTACCTTACCTAATGCCAATGCATATGAGTTTGACAGCATACAGCACTGCTAAATAAAACGCAAAAGTAAATTAATTGTAAATCCTTACCATTTCACTTTATGCTTCATAATACACTGCTCTTGATCGTCATTATGTTTGGGGTATTCTGATTTTCTTTAGGATTGGAAACGTGCTAGAAGTCTAGGAAAGACGGACCAAACCATATAAAAGGAGACGAACGTTCAGTTGAAAAATTTTGCTCAATATTAAAAATTTATCTATATAAATCAAACGCAGTCAGTTTACAAACTGTTTTATTTCGTTCTCCTTTTTTATCTTTTACACAATATACACCCATATAGACAATAAAGTTTTTATTAAACTATTTTACTATTTTTATTTTAGAAATGTCATTCCATAAAATTCATAATTAACGTATTGGACCTATGTACGTTGAGGGAATTGTGCCAGAAAACGCATCAATTGATAACGGCAAGAACACGCCGGCAATAATACAAAACTCATTACCAAAAACCCCATGTTTTTACTTGTGTTGGGATTCAGACTCTCGACTCATTATAGATTGAATAAATATCAATGTTTGCTGCTCATTTTTCAACTTTAACTTACTATAAAACTGCCGTGCATGCATAATGATAAAC
>JAANSP010002932.1:0-12026 GCA_036850745.1 Homidia socia | reverse complement strand
TTTCTATTTAAATATCACCTGTGAAAATTTGGCAAATTTGAAGTAAACACACCTCGTTCGTAAGTACATGAAGTAGAGGCTGAATATTTATTGACTGATTTGTATTCTCAATTTATGAATATCAGTAGGTAAGGGCAAGTGCAAAAATAAATAGCAGTTAGGTAGCCATGCCATGATGTTAAACTGGTTAAACTATTTATATCATGAAGACGATGGTCAATGTTTAATCACAATGAATTGGTTATGTTGCTACTATGATTAGGAGTAAAGGTAGCATAGGTATGTCTAGTCTAGAGTCTGTGAACTTTGTCGAATTGTGTCTTCATAAAATTTGATGATAATGCTGATTAGCATTATCATCAACATGAGCATCATTTTACCTGCACTTTTCTGTCGTAATGAGAAAACTACGTGAAGCAAGGAAAGCGTTACTTATACTTCCAACTTTTGCAATGTCACTTCTTGGTTGATTCGAAAGCAGTCCACCAAACAAACCATGTTGGCCCTTATCTCTCCGCATGCATACTGTAATTTGCAATCTTCCTATTTTTTCTTCATTTTGCTCACTCACGATTACAAGCTTGTTGAAAGCGTTTTATAAAATGGTCACGTCTCTTGATTGAGAGTCTCAAGCACAAGACACGAGGGAAATAGAAATGATTGGATAATAATAATTACGGTTGAGTTGGCAGGAATTAAATATAGTTATTGGTGTGTATTTGGTTTGATTTTTATGGTTTACTGTCTGCTTCAAAAATAATATGGATTTCTAGTGTAATGATGCTACATCCTATGGCTGTAGTAGTAATTATTTTTTTCTTATACATACATCATCGATCAATTGAAGACATGTGCTAGCTCGCGTGTGTAATTAGTTTTTTGGAATTATTTTTTCTCACCATTTTATTAATTTTACGGCTACAAAAAACTAAAACAATTTGACGTATGGATAGTAATACTGACAGTACCGAGTATTTTCATTTTACAAGTCATCATTATAGTGAATTCACAGATACAGCATTTTATTGCTGATATCGGTCATGACCTGAATTTCATGTGACCAAAAATTTATACCATGAGTTTCCCTTAAACCGCACACATATTACTTTTCCATTATTTTATGCATGTGTGCATTTGACAAAAACTAATTTAATTGTTTTTTAATTATCATAGCGTAAGCGACAAAGGCAAAACTTTCGTTCATTTCATTACCATTTTCACGTAACCGTCATCGATAAAAATCATTCTTTTAGAGCGACTTGCAGAATGCAGACACTTTTTGAAGTGCCGAAATTGAGACAATGCAAAGCAGAATGTAAAGCAGTGCATAGTAATTACGTCAAACCCATGATGCTGACAGTTGTTACCTTTTATCAATTGACGGCATCAGAAAGCCTTTAAGTTTATAAGCAGCTAGCAGCTATTTTAAAATTTTCCATTTAGTAAAATGTCGATATTTATTTTGTACCTCAGTATTCGTTACTATTCACCATTTCATTACTATTTCTATCCCTCCACCACGCGATGAGAACTGTTAGATGTGTGAGAAGCTCAAAAAATTTAATCATCTAAAAATACACCATTATTTTCCTTTTTTGTTGCGTGAACATTACTTACAACAATGACGGCAGGTGGAGGACATGCAAATATTATTATTATTGCTCTCTTGTAGTGTACCTGACATTTGACGGCTTTATACAGCAACATTGTCTTACAAAGTTACAAACTCGGCAAAATTGCATGTTATAAAAATAGATTTCTTGTTGGTTAAACTTTCCGTGTTCACGTACAACATCATGGTCATGATGATGAACATGAAAAAGAAGAGAAAAAATCATTGACATTCTTTCTGCTTGAGTTAACTTTGCTCACTAGACTGGTGTTTGAAAATTCATGAATTTGATCACAAGAAGAAACTTTAATGTTGCGAGGAGACCACGTCTTTTCAGTAAATAAATGAGAGTATCAATCATCAACAGAGTGTATTTACTCATGCCATGCCATGCTTATTATTTTTATTTGTATTAAATAATTACGACGTCTAGTGGACTTGAATTTGAGTAATGTCGCCATACATACATCCCTCGGCTCGAATGTTTGCTCTTGTAGTCAGTCAGTCAGTGAAACTGATTCTCTAAAAAAATTGAACGAGTTACCTGTTCTCTACGAAAGATGAAAAATTCACACAAAATAAGTGCTAAACGTGCTCAAAATTTGTCAATACAATAATATGTCATGTCTGGAAAACTGTCGCAGTTGCAAAATATTAATAGTGAACTATATCATTATTATAATTATCTGTCAAGGTTCCTGTCCTGAAAAAGCATCTGTCAAGCTTAATAACATTACATTATAAAATATTCAAAAAGCACATTATTTCATCAATCTTATTTTCCTTCCACCTGACGCTTCCTTTCAGTCACGTGCCTCTTCCTTTGTAGTACTTTTTTCATCATCCTCTCTGATAAATCCTTAATAAATGTTTAACTTTTTTTTAAATCGACTCATTTCGTTCTACACGTATTTGCTTGCATTTTACATATTATTTTTTTGAAAGACTTTTAGTCATAAGTTCATCGAACTTTTTATTTCCCTGATAGGCACAGTGTTATAGAAATGATTAAAAGTATAGTATATCAAAAAAACAAAGCTTTTATCAAAACTTCCACACATTTTTGCTTTTACATTCTAAATTACACACACCATAATCATCATATTTTGTAATCTCATATTCTTCCATTAGGAATACCATATATAAACATATAGGTATGAAGTTACGAGTACGAAGCTTTGCCTTCGTTGAGTAGAATAGAAAAAAAACTTTGTTTGTAGATCCCTATCTTTTTTTTCCTTTTTTATTGCACATTCCTTAGATCCCATAATGAAAAAATGGGAAGTTTAATTGGATTTCGAATAATCTTCCTGGTCCCAGTTTTTTTTATACTTGTTCACTTCTCTTGCTTGTGTGCAACAACACAAAGTGTTGCTCGGATCCGGTTTCTTCTTCTTTTCGTTTGTCTTTTATTTTTTTCATTTTGTGAAAATGACAGGATTTGTGCTAACTGGTTGTTTCTTGTTGTATTTCTCCATGTTTTTTTGGAGAAAAGTAATCTTTTTTACGAAAGAACAAAACGTTTCTCCTCGCAAACAAAATATTTTTAACATTTATAGACACGCACATTTTCGTAAATGAATAAACCATTCTTGATGATGTTTGTCTAAGGAAAGAAGGGAAATAATAAAATTACGAATGCTGCAAATTGCTATAAACATCANTCTAAGGAAAGAAGGGAAATAATAAAATTACGAATGCTGCAAATTGCTATAAACATCATTTTACGGCGATTTTAGATGCGAAGAAAGCGGTCTTCTACTTTTGATCAAAATAGCAAAAGACTGGAATCGTGCTATGATACAACGAATACAAGCATAGTACACATTACCGAAGTATATAATCAACCTCTAAGACCAAGTACTGCTCGTTTGTATTACTTTCAGATTTAAAAAAAAGGGTTCCATTCATCCTGTAACGATATAATCCTGGTCCAAGAAATGTATCAAAGCTAAAAGAAGTTTTACATTCCACGTTTCGCCACAAAACAATAAGGCTGGGTGGTATAAAATCGCAAACGAATCCACAAAAATAGACTACTGATTGTATAATATATTATATTAATGCTTATGGAACATAAACAGAGATGTAAGTAAAAAAAGGAAAGTTGTGGTTTCATTTCAAGAAGTGATTACACTTTTGTGTTGTTTACTTATGTTCCTAGCATCTACAATTTAATCTTATATGCTGTTGTTAAATGGGGAGAAGATAAAAAGAAGGATTTAATTACTGTGGGGAATTCAAAAACTTTCAGAGAACCATTCTTCTATAAATTGCATTATATTGTGCTTTATTGAACATACTTTCAAAGTTAGACGCTGCTGACGAGAATGATCATCATCATGAAGATAAATTCTTTGGTTCACTTTTTCATTTTACTGAAGTAATAATGATAACTGTAGTAAAGATTAGTAATATGGATCTTTTTATTGGTTTGTAAAATAATACAGCCTTTTAGGAAGAAGAAAGGGTGGGTTGCTTCTGTGCTAGTGCTGGTATTTATGAAAAAGTATAAAGTTTATTCCTTGTTTGCTTTCACCAAAACTTGGAGCTTGTTCCATCAGTACATTTGTAAATTGCTATTATATATTTTTATATTTCACTAAGAATAAGTTATGCGTTTGAACTGCCCATATATTCAAATATTTATTGTCCCGTAATTCGCATTATAATACCCTACAAGGTCATTGAATTCTTATTGTAAACAAAGTTTCATTTATGATGAGTTACTCATATTTTATTTTATTTTAATATTTTAAGTTCACAAACTAAAATTTACAAGATTCTCTGAGAATATTTTCGTAAAAGTTATTCAATAAGTAAAATTCAGTTTTCACAATATTATTGCTCATGCAATTTTTGAGTTACAATTATTATCAAGTAAGAAATACCAACTATTTTGGGTTTTTAAATGTGGGTTTACAATCACAATTCATCATCTTTCTACTGTGCGTCTGTCTATAGTCACTTGGCATTCGGCATCGGCATTCAATTGTATATACAAGAGCATTTTGGAGACTTTTTTCAAATCCGTAGATGCTAATTAACGCGTAGATGAAAAATGCTTATGGAAAGACAAAACTCAGAATCACATCAGATTGAGCTAAACTACGCAAATACTTCTGGCCAATAACCTCAAATTAAGCAATATTTTTTTCATCAACAGCTTACCGATAGATTTCAAGTGTTTATGTAAATTCAAGCACTTACCATAAACATAAATCGTCGGAATACTTCAATACAATCGGTAAAAATCGTTTAAATCACTTCAATACAATTAATCATTTTTTCTCCATTTTTTAAGCTTTCTCATACTTACGTTAAAAACATTGGTTGAATATTATTAGCTGTCCATTTTTACCAGTATTTACACAGAAATAAATGATCATGTTCGAAACCTGATCTTGCCTTGTCTCCAACTGCTTTTTCCTTGGCTCGTGTAATTCTTGTTTCAACTGCTCCACTTCCCGTTTCTTTTTTTCATAAATATTCCGCTGCATTCTATATTCTATCGGTCCGCTTCATTACGTTTACCAGACGTAAAATCTTTAGGTTAGCCTTGTCCAGGGCCTTCTGCTTCATTGTCAATCCTTTCCTCCATCTAATCTCGTCTTTTTTGAGTTTTTCCAATTGCTCATTGGGATGATTCTTATCTCTGATAATCCCACTCTTGGAGACTATCTTTAGTCCATTATCAAATCAACTAGCAGCTTACTCTGACCAGGAAACATCTCTACCGATATCAATCTTCTCAGTTTCATTGTACCCTTCGCCAAAAGATGTTTCAGATTGTGATCTTGACGCCATATTAGTACATGAACCAGTAAATGTGCCCCAAACAAATAACACAATGAATATCTAATAAAATAAAGACAAGAACTCCAACTTATCTGTTTGGTCAAAAATAAATTAGGAGGAGACTTACTTAACTATTGTTATTGCACCTACAACGGGCAAATAACCGTAAAAATGTAAAGTTTTTGAAAATTGGTCGAGTTTCGTACTACCCCTTTTCAGAGATTGCTTCGGGCTAAATAAAAACTATAAAAAGTAACAATAATTCACAGGCAGATACTCCAGTAACACCTATTTTTGTTTTTGATCACAGATAGCTAAACTTCAACTGATTGATTGTTTACAATCCTCAACTGATGTAGTCTAAAAGTTTAATGACGTTATTTATTGTCAATTAAACTTGTAATTAAATTTACTTTCGAAATCATTTTCAGCGAGAATAGAGTAAACAAACCAGATTTTAAAAAACGCAATGAAATATATATTTGAGTGAGCACCGAGCTCGATGGTATTTAGTAGTTGTGTTGTAGTTAGGCTGTTATTTCCAGTTGCAACTTTTTCATTTCATACATTACCATTATGTGGAAAGCTCAAGCATTTAAAAATCATTACTGTGTCTCTGAGTCTCTTTGGTATAAACAAGCTAGATTCAAAAAGTTGAACTTTTATTGCATAAATATTCAATGCAAGATTGGATTGTGACTACGTGGAGTGGAGAGAAATGAAAATTGATGTCTACTTTTAAGCTAATGCAAACGATATTAATCTGCCAAGAAAGTTTAGTTTAGATTTTGAGTATTTACTGATACACGTCTAACAGACATGGAATGAATAAAGAAAAGATACTGAAATCAAATTCAGTGATCAGTTTACTCACTCTCTAGAGATTTCCCTACTCACTATCATATAAATGCATGGCGTATTAAATACTATCGGTGCAAAACTTTGGATTAGAACTGTTCAACTTTAGCATGCGACAACTCCAATTACAGCTGTAATATTTGTATAAATAAATAATAGCCCATTTTCATATTGAAATATAAAAGAAAGGCACTTGTAAGGAAAAGCCTAAACATAGTAGCTTTAGCTTTTATATATACTCTTCTGGAATTCGATTATATCGTTACGGAACGGAAGTTGAATAACTTGTCGTCGACGTCGAACGTCTCGTCAACAACAAAAACATTTTCAGCTTTAACCGTTGAAAGGCAACAAATTGAAGCAAGTATTGACCTGTCATGACTTTGTAAGTTCGTTATTGTTATTATTATTTTATTATGTTACAAGGAAAGAAAGAGTCTGTCAACACCATGCGCTTCGATTGCCACGATATATCTACAATGTAGACACTATATATTATGTCTATACGCATATTATCAAAGCGTAGAAAGTGGCGTATTAACTAATTCCCACTGAAGTGAGTCAACCATACAGGAGGGTTCGTACATAAATACTAAATACGTATATATTTTTTGTGTATAAACACCTATATTCTCTTTTTTGGCTAATGAAATTTCTATTTCCTTCAGAAGAGGAGAAAAGTTGACAAACTTTGCGAATAAAAAACTTTCCTACTTTCCCCCTTATTATTGCTACTGTTGCTTCTGCATAGAGAAATGGAAATGACGAGTAAAGTAGTTTTATAGATGCTAAAAGAGAAAAAAAACAAGTTGCTATGTTACACAAGAGGAAGATACAAGCACAAACCAATAGCTGAATATTCATAGTTTCATACCTTCTAAAGTACACACGCAAATGATGACTAAACTGAACAGAGTTCTATTGTCTATGGCTTTTAGTAATAGTAGTAGTGTTGAAGCCAGAGGGAAGAAAAAGGGATCTGCTGCTTTTACATGTACGATATTCACTTGTTTGTTTTCCCTTGTTATTCAATAAGTTACATCCGTATTGGACCTAAACGCGCATTATATGCATCCTTTATTATTTATTTACAGACTTGTTTAGATGTTTATAGTAGTACTCAATCTTATTTGTGTGCCATTGCCATTATTAATGCTATTATACTAGACGAATCGACTGAGCTGGAAGAGGAAATGAAAACCGATTTCTAGCTCTTTTCAGGAAATTCCTCTAGTTTTACCTTCCTTCTTTCAAATCAAAAATGGTTCTGAGAACTGGCATGCCCATGTGTGTATAATGGACGCGTGCAGATTCTCTCTGTCTATCCAACAGGTAATTCAGAGTCTGTCATGCGTCATGGTTATCCATCATGCTCAATTTCATTTCGAACTGTGTTTTATGCATGATGATCCTCCTGAGGACATGAGTAGGCTGGATATACTTTTCAGCCAAGTTAATATTCATGTTTTACCTACCGTTTCCATGCTTTACTTGAATTACTTTTTTTCCTCGCCATGACAAGAGAAAATGACATGTGAAGGAGAAATCAAACATTTTTTTTAGCAAAGTTGTCACTTAACAACAAAGTGTGCTCTCTGCATCAGTAAAAAGAAGAGCTTAATTACTGGTTGTAAGCTTAGTGCTTGTTTTTCTGTGCATGAGAAACGAGTATTCAGGGAATCATATACACAGTATTGAGGGCGACAGGGAGACACGCAAAACCATGGTTTTTTCTTGGTGGATTGTTGAGTGATCAACTGGGAGCACGAAATCTTGCATGTGGGAATACATGTTGTTTAGTTTCCTTTCTGTATATACTTTTTATCCCATTTTTTGGAAAGTATACACAATCTGGAAATAAATATTTGACGGGGGATGAACAACAAGAGTAATCTTTATTATACTCTTCATCCCACACGCTCACTCGCACTTAAGCTTACAACAACAACCACACTCTCAGGATAATGTGGAGGAGAAGGAGGAGACTGTAGACGGTATATAGCTTAACATATTGAACTTTCTGAAAGAGAAAAAAGGAGAAAGAAGGGCCAATTTTAGATGAAGTTAATATTTATTCAAAAAATAAATAGGGTGATGCTCAAAGAAATTGTACAAAGGTTGTATTTAACGTAAGAGCTCGCCTTACTTTTGTAAAATAAAAAGAAAGCTTGCTTACAGATTGTCTGCTCTTGGCAGTTATCAAGTTGTATACATGTCCTGTGCTATTATTTACTAAAACTAAAAAAAACACTGCACTTGCAACTAACAGTAATGTAGCATATTTTTTGTACCTTCTACCAGCTTCCTGTGTACGTATAAACAGTCTTTTATAATTTTTAGTTTCCACAAACAAAAATGTGTACTGCGCATGGAGTCATATAGCATGGCCACTTTTGTACAGACCAAAGACAAAACAAGTCAAAGTGTTGTACACTCTGCTTGCAACAACAGGCCTTGAATGAAAGATTACTTGAGGGTATTAAATTAAGCATTTATTATTAAATTTGTTTTCATTCCGGTTTATGAAGCAGATGCCTCAGTTATTAAAATAATAATAATAAAAAGAATAATAATAATAATGTTCTTTCAGTATACTACTACTACCAGTAAAAATAATACCATGTGCTATGAAAGTGGTAGTGGTGCTATGCTCGTAAGAAGGAGGAGGAGACCCTTTCTATTGTCATTGCAAATACTTTGTAGAAAGTTGGGTTCTCTCTCGGACTTTTGTATCTTTTGTGGATTATTCAGCAAATACTTTGTACTTACAGTTTTGGGCAAACTTTTTGTTCATCATTGTTTTGTTTGGCGTAATTAATTACGTGCTTATCATAACCTTCCATTATGAAAAAAACTAAATATTTCTAGACTTTTCTTATATACAACGTGCTGTCTATTACTCTGCCACCGTCAAATAAATATTTAGTGTACAAACAAGCAAGCGCAATTCATCGTAATTTTGTTTCCCCAACAAAGCTTTCTTTGTTGAAAGAAGAAATTCTTGAGCAGATTGCAAAGTATTTCAAGGAAATTTCTTCACCGGTACGGTGCACACAAAAGGGCTTCTTATGGTATGTTGGCATTGTTGAGTTATCATTGCGAGATTTTGTGACAGCACAACTACTGTTCTGTCATTTCTATGGAACATGGTTTGGAGTCATCAAAAGAGTAGCTTTATTCATCCAAATTGTCCCATTTCAATTTCCCATTTATTCAAATGACTATGGACAGAATTGTTTTCAACAGGGAAAACGACTCAGCTATAAAGTAGCGAGCAAATAAAATAATGGCGATCAACATGGTATTACGTTGAACATTTGAAAACTGGCACAGTGACAGACCACTAAATTCATCTATTTTCTCTTGTAAATTTAATACGACTTTCAAAGAAATGCATTAGAAAATAAATAAATAGGGCAAGCCCTTTTTCTTCCGTAAAAACCGAAATCGAATAGGGTGGTGAAAGGTAAGGAAAGCTGACATGCTCCTCATTTTACTTCACGGGCGCAAACACATTGAGAAAACATGATCATTGGAGAAGAGAAAGTTGAGAGTGTGCAATCCCCCACGGAATATAATCCCAATCCTCTCCGTATTCTCTTGTCTGTCTCTAGACTACTCTATCCAGTTATTTTTTAAATTGTACTGAACTAAGCTTTTGAAAAAGCAGATAAAGAAAAATCCACCCAGTAAGGCTGTTTTTCTTTTCAAACTCAAGAAAAATATGATTTCAATTTTTTAAGAGAAAATGTGTTTGAACGTGCAAAAAAGTAAACGAAAAAGAAACTTCTAGTTAGTTTTACGGCGTTTCCAATGCGATAGTGATCATTATTTGTAGTCTTCAAAATGGTTTCATGATGACTAAAATCAACACGTAACAATAAGTTTACTACTACGAATGAGATGTGTACACGGTGCTGTAAGAAGATTATACATACAAGTATTTATTTTTGATCCTACATATTATCCTCCCAAAGTAGATGATGAGGCCATATAAGTGTACACTTTTCTAGTTTTATATACTGGACTGGATACACTTTTTCATACGGCTTTTGGTTGCAGGGGTTTTCTTACAAAGTAATATTGAAAGTTTGTATTTTCTTCTTGTTGGTATTGTTCCTGTTATTCTACTGGCTTGTTGAAAGAGTGAGAATTTTTGTTGAGCAACAACTGTCTCCTGAGAAGGGAAGAGAGTGAGAATGCTTGAGTAAAATAAAAAAGAGAGCACGTCTTCAAAAATATTACTTAAATATCAACTCACTTGAGATATGCCACTTAGCATCAACACATTTCTGTTTGTGCTACTCAGTACGAGTGCCAAGTTTTCCTTCCTTCTTTTTACGACCTTCCAGTTATCTACTTTACTTTCTCCATTTTCACTGTATGGGCGATGAGAACGTTTCAAAATAGCTATACTGAGCAACCACTTATTCGAAATACAACTTGCAGTTGTTCAACAGCAAAGTTTTAATAAGATAAAGATACTCATGCCGTATTATGATTATTTTTATTATTTAAACTTTTAGTTTCAGGGGAATGTTAATAATAATAGCACTACATGCATCTCAAAAGAAGTAACTGCAACTGCGCAAGGTATACCAAGCGTACGAAATTTCTCACCTAACCTTGAAGTTACTAAATTTAGTTACTAAATTTGCCTTTCTTGTTCCATTCGTTGCATGTTTCAGCCACCAGCCACCTAAAACGACAACCTAAGACAAACGCCCGCCGATTTTCCAGCGAATTTTGCTAAGAATAAATTTGAATAAAATAGTTTTAGACGAAGCTCAGCTCAAAACATGTTTTCCCATTAACAAAATTCAATTTCGTTGATTATTTGCTTGTCATTTGCAGTTTGCAGTCTGTGGTGATTGATTATACATAAATACGTGCAGCCATATTTTGATAATTGTAAGAAAAATATAAAAAACACGAAAATCAAATGAGAAGCTACGTATTGATGTTGAAGATAACTCAATTTTCCATCGTTTTATCTTTCTTTCACACTGCAAAAGCAATAAATAATATAACATGTGTAGCTTTGGTGATCAATCAATACACATACATTCCATAAATTCCTACAAGCAGGTATACTATGAAAATAATAACAATAATAATAATAAGTATCCCAGATCAATCAATGTAACAGCACAACAGATAAAAGAATGATGTGTTTTTCTTTGAGCCTTGTTGTGCTCAGAGAAAAGCGCACATTTCTGATGGCTAGCAAGTAATTGAGAGGAAAGCTTGTTATATACAGTAACATCAAATATGGATAAGGAAATCCGTTTCTTCATAACTTGATCCCGTTTTGGCAGATAACTTGTTACGATTATTATTATTGCTACAACTACACAACAACTTTTCCTCTCTTTCTCCTGACATTCTTGTACCCTGTTAAAGATAATGTGCGTATGTGTGTTTCCTCCTCCGGAAAGGATTGGATTTATGATTTCCTCCCTTCTTTTGAGGACACGCACAACTAAAAGTTACTTAGGTATTAATACTTCATGATAATCTTGAAGCTCATATCGTACATTTCGTTTCACACAGTTGTGTCAATGAGCTTTACTTTCCTTCCTGCTGCTTTAGCTCCAATAAAGACGTCTTACTTTCCCCTTGTTTTTAAATCCATCTTAGATGCTAGCAGCAGCAGCAGTATCATAAACGAATTATAAGTACAACATCAGATACAAAAGTGTTGTAGTAGTGTAGTTTCGCTCTCCTCCTCTCTAGTATCATATAATCATAATAAAAC
>JAANSP010002931.1:0-12027 GCA_036850745.1 Homidia socia | reverse complement strand
AGTGGCAACTATGAAATATGACTTGTATATTTTCTCCGATCCAAAAGAAAGCGTGGAAGAATCAAAATGAAAAGAAAAGAGTGCCAAATCGTCATCTCTTTGTTGCGCCACCATACCACCACCACCATCAACTTGATTTGTCGTTGTATGTATTACTCTTAAGTATGGATGTTGGTGATATTATTATTATTATTGCTTGCACTACTCTGAGAATTATTACAGCTATTGAATTATATTACTGTTGTTGTTGTTGCCGCCACCGTTATAATATTTTTTCCATAATATTCCACATCATCGCCACCATCCAAAAATCAAAAATTATTACTTTTTTCTCCCTTTTCACTATTCAATAAGCATATTCATTCGGAATTGCTCACTTGCTTTGTAACACAGCAGTAGCTGTAATGTATTTATATGCAATAATAATTTTTCTTTCCTTTTCCAACTTTAATGCAATGAGAGTACGCGATGAGAAGGCATTAGTATGGGTAATAATCATAATATTATTATTTCATTTCGTGCCAACAAGACGTTATAATCATTTAACATAAATACTGCGTCAACTCAACTCACCACAAAAAACATGGAGACTGCCCCACATACTTTATTCAAAAACTTTGTAAAGAAATTCCCTTACACAAATCCACAAATTGTTAACTCTCAAATGAAATTCATCAAGCTTCAAGAACCTATGAAAATTTAAACATTTTCTGAATAAATTTGCCCATCATAAATTATACATTATAGATTGACGACTCCCACAAAATATTCTTTGAAAAATCAATAGACTCCCTGCGGTTACATCCCACATTTTTTCCCCTACTTTTTTATTTCTACACCAAATAATACCGTAATTATTTATTGCGATCTGGCATGTNTAATATTGAAATAATAATAATCATTGTCCAAAAAACGGTTGATCAGTTGCTGTTCATATTTCGCGTGTGAGTTTTCCCCGGATTCATAATAATTTGCAGTAGTATGTATACAATTTTGCTTGAGGGGCTTCAACCACCACCACTGCAATCGGCAATTCATAACTCCTTGTATTTCAAGCATTTACTAGCTACTTTACGTGTTAACGTGGCAAAATAACCACAGGAAAAAAGTTTAAACATAGTTTTTGTGAGCGTTTTTGCCGCCGCCGCAAAACTTGCAAAATAAATAATATGGTATTACTTTTAAGAGGATCATTTTATTTATCATGACGGCAATCATAGAGTGGCGAGGCATAGCAATGTTGATCAGCTGGTTGTTGGTGGTGTTGTTTTGATGTTTGAACAAGTTGATTTGATGGCGGTAAGAAACAAAAAAGGAAAGGAAGAGAAAAAAAATTGACATTAAAGTGTTTTTTCTCTCTCTCCACTCTCTCCTTATTACCATTGATTTTTTTTTCAACAAAGAAGGGGCAATGATATACAAAAAGAAATAAAACATTAAGCTTTCACTCTCCTACTCCCATAATATGTAATAAATTCATTTATAACCTTGTATCGTGTCAATTTTCTTGAACATTTTTTTCTTCATTTTTTTCTCTGCTGAACCTATCAGAAATATGCAGAGGAAAATGTTTGATGTTGTGTTTTTTTGCTGTTTCATGATAGCAGTGGTGTTCGTCATCCTCTTCGTCATCATCATGATCATCGTGATCGCCATGTTTATAAACAGTTTATACAGACCAGGCAAAAGGAGTGTGTGTGCTTTTTCATTTATTCATGGCAAGTTTGATGTTTGTCTACTTGTACACAACGTCCTCTCCTCCTTCTCTCACTTTTTTTCTTATTTTGTTTTCTTGCTGATAGAAAGTCAGCGTTTGTTTATCTGCAATAATAATAAGTAGCGTGATATGCATGTGCATGTACAGTTGTGTGGAGTGTGCGTTTCTGTGTGATGTTCATGATGATGATGATGGTAAGATATGACATGGGCTATTTTCAAAACCATTTATCATTATTATTATTATTGTGATTATCATTACAATTTTAGCATTGGCAGTGGTTGTTATTGTTATGGCGTTTATGTTGAATGACGTTTCTGCTGGTTGGTAAATATGGCCTTCCTTCCTCTCTCCAATTTTTTTGTTCTATCTTGATAATGATGATAAGAAGTACACATCAGACCCAGAAGCACAAAAAACTAAAGATTGATTGGGACTGACAACATGTCCTTTGAGAGGAACAGAGAGTGTTGTGTCCGCCATCATGTGCTATCACATCAATTAAACATGACGTGAAATGTTGCTACCGCTGCTGCTGTTATATATGTCCGTTTCATATTGTAGTATGCAGCCTTCTTATAATAATGCATATTATATTCGACTTGTGAACATCATAGGACATAACACATGTATCTATTATGTACCTACATTTTTAGCAGATTATATTATGTTTAATATACAAAGTTATGCAAACAGAGCACGGAAAGCGGACAGACATTTTATGTTAACCGTCACTAGTTTTTTCCCCCGAAATAAATAAACTATAACATTATCGATTAAAGCAGTTAAGAGCTTTGCCACCTCCTCACCATCATATCACCACCACCACTACTACCACCGCCAAGGTACCGGCAGCAGAAAACCAAGGTTTTAGCAGTAGCCATTGCAAAGCCTTTGGTAAAAAATGAAAACGTACAAGCAGCGTATTCTTGTCTCTTGCTCTTTCTTGAGAGCTTTTTTCCACATTTTTTTCTACCTGATTTTAACCGAAAATACTTAGTAAAACTGGTGCAATTAATAAATGATAAGAATTCTCAAGAAAAATATAAAGTATAGCTAGCATATATTATTATACTCTCTTGCATACCTTTAGCTTACTTTCCTCCATGTTTAGCTATAATATGCGTTTTTCTACCTTCTCCCTTACATCGTCTTTTCTTTTTTCTTTCCTAAGAAGGAAACTTTTTAAAGGATTTATAATGAATAAAAATGCCTTCTTTGAGCCACACACACTACTACTACTGCTACCACTACAACTTTGGCTTCTCCTTCTCTCTTACAGAAAAACTTGGGTAGGTAGACATGTACAAAAATGGGAACGCTTGCATAAAAATACATTAACCATAAGACAGGCGGGGGAATAATAAAGGAAAGGAAAAAGGAGTAGACCGGTAGAAAAGAAAAAAGGGAAGAAAATGTTAAATATAAAATATATATATAGACTTTATATAATATGTACATTCTCTGATCAGGGAAGTTCCACTAAACATTCCTTTCTCTGGTCTAAAACTCGGTAAAAAAAAGTATCCATTGTTATTATTATTATCAGCCCAGTGCTATATCGTGGTGGTGGTGTAGATATTACGAAAGTTTAAAAGAAAGTGTTCAAAAATGCACAAGGAGAAAAAGGAGAAATAAATATGTATTTGAGCGGAGCGTAAACTTGCTTTTTCTCTTGCCTACCTTTATAAAACCGTCGTATAGGTACTAAAGGAACAAGAGTGAGAAGGAAAGCGCCACCGGAAAATAATACGTAATAATGATAATAGCCTATATTATGTAGTTACCTCTAAGTAGAGGAGCATACCAATGCTTTTTTCGTGTCTTTGAATAAAAATGCTGCCCTTGTATGTAGGTATGCATGTATCTCCAAAGGGTGCAACTAATCTAAATAGATGAGCTGACGCTGCTGCTAAATAAATAACTGTTTGGACTGCATGAGGCGGAAGTCTAAAAATGCTGCTGCTACACATTTCAGTTGGCTTGTTGGTGGGGCTTTACATTCTGCAACTCTCGTGGGTTGTATTTTTGTCCAGGTGGAAAAAAAGAAAGGATGAAAAGTACCTCTACACTGAAAAGGTTGGGTATCAAGGGTAAAAACAAAAATATTCACGACAGTATCATCGCCATCATCGCATCGTCGTCATCATTTCGCTGTGGTGCGATGTTTACGCAAAAAAACGGTTAATACGTTGTTGTTGGAATTGGTAGGGATTTATAAAAAAATTCTGCACAGGAGAAAATACCTTTTGCAGGATACCAAGGTGAATGTAAAAAGGCAGTAGCTGCGATAGGAGAAGCAAGAGAAAAAAAGTTTACTATACCCCCACCCACTGTTTTTCCAATGCTATAAATAAATATTTGTTGTATTGATAGCACATTTTTAGTGAGGCTATTAATAGCTCAAACGTCAACGACACCTAAAAAAAGCGGGGTTCTAGCTTCGGCAAACACTAGAAACAAAAGCGTATGCTTGCCGTTTTCCATTTAAATACAAAAAGATTTTCTGTGGGCATTTATATAATTTCAACAGAATTTAAAATTCCAGTCATACAATATGCACTAGATATTATGCATGCAGCCAATTAACACTTTGTGCGCGTATCCAAATTGTAACACTTTTGACGTCAGCAAGCAACACAGAGTTGCAGAGTAATTTTGCAAAATCACGTTTATATCATTAGACACTGGACTAATTCTCATATCTAGGGGAAAATTGGGAGAAAATTTGTTGTTGCTGTTTATTTATAAATTTACACGTGCTTATTTTTTATACTCAGCTGATAAGCAGAGAAAAGAATAAGGGCCCTGAAATAAAGAGAAAACAAAATTTACAACACAAGATAATAATAGTAGCCAAAAATCCTATTATAAAATGTATGGGAATTCGCGTTTTTTTCCGTATTCACATGTAATGTGATGATTGTGGTGGCGGTGGTAGTTGGTTTTTTGGTTTGGGGTTTGACTTGGCTTTTTTAAAAGGTACGCTACTCCTCTACTTAATGTGTTTTTATTTTCATTCCAAGGATGGATGTATAGGTTCGGAATTGCATGTGAAGTGAAAATTCCTGATTGCCACACAACAACAAAAATAACAACGGTACATGCATTAAATACAGTGTGGTAACGGGAAAAGCCCACGCAAGACTGTGTGGTAAAATGCACGAGAAACGAAAAGTTAGTTTTTTTGTCTGGTTTGATAGTTGTTGGATGTCTGTCTGGCTGTGCGTGCTTCAGAATAATATCCTGTTCTGCTGCTCCTGCTCCTGGGCTGCCGTTGTTGTTGTGGTAAAGGGAAGAAAAAAGGCAAAGTCAGAATTAAACGGTTTGTGTTATACACTCGTTTTGTTGAGAGAGGGAGAAAGTCCTCTTTCGTGTACACATTTTTTTTCATTCTCTTCTTCCAGTCGTTTAGTTCTAGGCTGCAGCTAAGTATATATGTATACAAGGCCATTTTAGATGTGGTTTGGGTGAGTTGAGTAAAATAGAGAAAGTTTTTTGGGCTTTTGTAGATCGAAATAGGAAGGTTTTTAAGACAAAATGTTCTGTATTGTTTGGTGCAGTTTTCCAAAAACTAAACACATTCCCAGAGGTTCTCATTTTCCCAACTAATTTCCATATTATTATTATTACTACAAATCTACCTATAGCAGCCGAGACAGCGAGTATAAACAGGCTTATTATTATTATTATCGTCCTCGCCGTCCTCATTGTTTCTGTTGCTGTTTCTGCCAGTTCTGCCGCTGCTGTTTTTGGAGAATGAAAACTTTGAGTGAGTGAGAACTAGAAACTCAAACAAAAATAGACAAACATTCTGCCTATTAGTAGGGAGTAGATAAGCCACCGTCTCCCTAGCGTTTTCAAGGTAGTCGTGGCAGTAGAAATAATAATGCAGCATTGTAAGGATGTAGTAAGTAGAGATGACAAGGAAAAGAAAAGGAGCAAGAAGAAGGTTTGTAGAGGAAATTTGATCACTTCTATTCATATTGGATTTCATATTATTCCCATCTGTGCAAAAGTGCATAAAAGCTCAGGTGAGTCATCATCATCATGACATGCCACACAAAAGCCTTGAAATTCTAAACCAAGTTCAATTAAATCGGAAACAAGAAGAGAGGGAAACAAACAGACAGTCGGACAGGGAAAGAGAAAACTTCATTTTCCTTCATTGTGAAAATTATCCTTGAAAAAGTTTACAACAGGAAAATGCAAACGACGTATCTGTGGGTATGATCCTCACCACCACCTCCTCCACCACCTTCATCATCATCATCACTGCCATCATGAAATTAATACAAAAATGTACAAAACGTACCGTACTCACTCAATGTCTCGCAATTGTTGTAATTATTGTTATGAGGTTGATAACAACGCGTGAATGAATATTGTCAAGGAATATATCGGGTCTGATACAAGAAAAGGGTAAAATTTTGTAAAGGTGGTAGTTAGGTATATACACATAGGTAATATGACTAATATTATCATTCTGATATAAAAAAGTTGAGAAAAGGGTGAAGGAAAATGAACGGACAAGAATGATGTGAAACATGGGAGGTTTTTTGGGAGACCCAAGACAGTCAGTAAAAAGAGGTTCTTTTGAGCCCTGCTATCACTTTACATTACGCGAGAAATGTTTCCTTTTGTGTGTGCAACTATATGTAACTTACATGCCTTCTTTATATGTACGTATATTGTTGATGATGTATATGTCTGCCTACACAACACACCACACCAGTACTCTTGGTTTTTTTTGGGTACGGGCTAGATGATAATGACGATGAAGCAGCAAAGAAGGACGGGACGACATCAGTGTTGAAATCCATTGTTTTCCAAAATTTCCATTCATATTTCATAATTATTCATGTGCGTGGAATTGATATGGTTTTAAATGAAAAAGAGGGAAAAAAGAAAGAAAGAAGCTTGATGGCGTTTCGGTGGTGGTGGTAAAGACGAACAAGATAGCTGTTCTTGGTAATTTTGTATAGCAACACAGGCAAACATCACAAAACGATGACACACTCACAATACACTGCTGTATGTGGAATACATGGGATCTTCCTGCAACAAAATACTTTATGCATATTTATATATTTTTAAAAACGCAATCATCATCATGGTGCGAATTTCTATTCAACGGCAGCAGCAGCATCGTGCTCTGTTTCTTTCGTTAAATTCCCATTTCGTCATGCACGGTCCTCTCCTCTCCTCCTCATCATCTTTCTTAAATACTATGCATATAACAATCACCGTTATAAGTGATAATAAAAGAAAAGGCAAAAGTCATTTCTGTTGTCATCTCACCATCATCAGCGTGAATTTAAGGGAGGAACGAAAAGAGTGAGGGAAATAATAGGAGGACACAATAAGCACAATATAAAACATTATATGAGACATTTCATGAGAAGAGGAACAAGAATGGGTGAACAGTGAGATTTTTCCTGGTTACCATGTTGTTTCACAATATGTGAAAATTTACAAGAGAAACCATGCCTACCAAAACGTGTATATATATGCCTAGCTACACACTTAGTCACATAGCCAAGCACTTGTCCTGTTTTTCTCTGGTAAAACAATGATGAACAAGTACAACTAGTAGTAGTTGATTTGAGCTCATTTCAAAATGTAAAGCAGTGTAAGCAGTTGTAAGATGATGAAGAAGAAAAAGAAGGAGGAGGAGGAAAAGCTCTTGATAAAACATTCTCTCCCTTTGCAGCTGGCTGTGTGTGAAAAAGAATGATTCCTCATAGCATGTCCTTCAGCAGCTGTAGTGGGAGTGGGAGTACCTATCTGCATGCATGCTACTCATCATCACAACTTTTTTTTCCTTTTCTTTTCCGTCTCTCTCTCTCTCATCTCGGATCGATGCACTTCATTTTCACCCAGCTAAAAAACAAAAGACAGAAAAAAATGAAGATTGTCGACTGGAGACATCATGCAAGCTCACTATATTCTAATATAGACGGTGGTATGCCATTGTGATAAGTAGAGAGAGAGCTAGAGGTGCTGCTGCAGATAGACAACTTTTCCTCACTATTTTTGAAAGCTTGCTCTTCTTCTCCTTCTTACTTTTACTACAACTACTTCTCTTGTTCAAATATACACACGGCATCAAAACTTTTTTTTCTTTCCTCTTCTCTAAACTGCTGTGAACAGGATGAAGAGAGGATCGTCCTACTTGACTTGTGTGTGTGTGAGTCGTGTTTTATGTGCTGCTGGTGTGTCGTAGTTGTCAAGACAAAAAAATGTATTTTTTCCCTTCATATACGGCATGCATGCTGGAATATATGTACATATTTCTTCTCTTGTCTCATGTCATGCCATCATCATATCATGAGGATAATATTATATAATATTTAGCAACTGGAATATTCTACTTTATGTGAAATGCGAGCGAATGCATAATACTATATTATTTTCTACATTTTGCTCCTCTTATCTTCATTGGATTTCCAGAGAAACGTGACTAGAACAGTACCAAAAAATTTATTATTACTATAGCATGATTTATGCTGTGCCGCTGCAGTTTGGGGGATGTATAGGTACAGGTTTTATAAAAAGGTTCGCAGGCACCTTTTTCAATAGAAAAGAAAAATAGAAAAGTATTTATTTGCAGCACCTAAACTTTTTCTTTCCTTTTCATTGCCTATTGTTTCTCTGGCTAAAAGTATGAATAAAGATTGTATCGGACGACTACTTATATATTTTTTGTCAGGATGTTTTTTTGACGTAGTGTACAAAAAGCGTTTAAACAAAAACCTTTCTAGTGGGAAGCTACTGTCTTGCTGTACCTTGGTACAATTAATATTACCAAATTATGAAACAATAGAATGAGAAAGGTGGTGGTGGTGGTGATGTGGTGATGCTAGTGGGTGATAACAATAATGCGGGTGGTTGGCGATGACGATGAAGAAGAAGAACAAGGTTGTAAGAGTGGTTCTTGATACTTTTTTCTAAAAAAATGAATGTATTTTTTCCCTGTGCTAAAAATTCACTCATTCATGCCTTTCTACATTTCATTCTCGTCGTTTGCTTAGTTGTGGCGATGGTGGAGTCATTTTCGTCGTCAACTGTGCGAGAGAAAGAGTGAGTGGAGCGAGCAAGCGAAACGACTAAATACAATACAATGATGTTGATAGGAGTGATGATGAGTAACTGTTCTGGTTGTGGTGGTGTTGCTGCTGCTATGTATTGTTTCTATTTGTTTTAAAAGGAGGAGGAAGGAAGAAGACAAGCATATTATTGCTAAACTACCTAGTAGTGGTAGGAGTAGTAGTTTGGTGACGATGTTGGTTAGTTATGTGGTACACTGACGTGAAGAGGAAGACTTGGCAGGTCCTTCACCCATCATCATCATCTTTTTCTTCAATGTTAAATTCTGCTGTTGTTGTTGGTCGTGATGATGATGCTGGCGAGTGAATGAATACCTACTGTACATACATACATGCATATCTGAATGTTAAAGATGGAATGATTTTTCAGCATTATGATGATGATGATGACTACCACGATCATCATGATGGTGATCATGATATGATGAGAAAGAATGGTGCTTGCTCGTCCTCTTCTCCTTTTTCTTTTCTTTCTTTCTTCCTGTTTCACAGTTTTAATGTGCTCAACGAGGATGACAAGCAAGGCAAACCAAAAACCCCAAGAAGGAATGACTCTTCTTCTTGCTCTTCTCCTCTTGTCTGTATTTTTTTCATTTTCTTTTATTCTTTTCACGACACCCATACCACCACCATCATCACCACTGCTACCACTCTTCTCTTTTCTTTTTGTTCCCTCGTCTCCTCTCTCTCTCTCTCTCTCTCTTATTCTTCTTTTGTTTTAGTGCAGTAGGCCGTGATTGTGAGCGAATGAGAGAGAGAATTGTTGGTTGGAGATGTGCTGCTCCTACTCTTCTGCCTCTGCACAAAATGGAGCTCTATAGCTAAAACTGGCCATTGCAAAGCAGAATCAGCAATTTCCACAGACAATGGATTCAAGAAGAGAGACTAAGTAGGATGGCTTTAAATACAATGTGCTCTCTAAATAGTAGAAGGGGAGTAGGAATCACAAGTGGAGAACCGATGCAAGAAATTAAGTATAAGTACAAGTAGTAGTGGTAGCAGCAGCAGCAGCACTTATAATATGCTCCCTTCTACTTTTTATCTATTTCTTCATTTCTGTCTCACTCTCATTTCGTAGTCAATATTTTAAACAAGGGTGGTGGTGGTGGTGATGTTGATGCTGCTGCAGTGACGATCATGGAAACTGTGATGATGACGACGACGACGAACGATGATGATGATGATGCTAACGATGATGATCATGATCATCATAATATGCATTCACACAAGTACAAAGTGTTACCATGTACATTCATATTTCTGCAAAAAATCTTATAACAACATTACTCCTACTACTTCCACCATCACTACCACTCTTATCAGAAAAGTTGGGATTATGTGGAACGACCATGTTGATGATGATGATGGGATTTAAGTGAGAAAAAGAAAGAGGAGAAATCTAGAATCATCATCATAAGCAGCATCACATACTTTATGTGAAAATCCTCGCATTCCCTCTCCCTTTCTCTCTCTCGTTTGTTTTACCGAGTTTTTGGGACATATCCCATCTACATGCAATATACGTTTATAAAAGTATACTGAGCAAGCTTTAAAAGTAAAAGTACATACATACTCGTGATAATGGTTCTGTAGTAGTAGTAGTTTAGTAATGTGTGATGTGATCGTAAACGGAAGAGACACAAGTAGTAGTGGTAGTACAAGGAGCAAGTTTGGTTTTTGGCCAGGAAGGAAGAGGAAAAACAAGTTAGAGCCAGAGAGTTTTTAAGAGAGAATGAGCGAAAATCATCCTTTTTGTTACTACTTCTTGTTCGTCCTCCAGACTAATAGCGCAACTATTACTACTGGCACTAGCAAAAAAGTTAAGACATGTAATGAATGTACTTACTTTTGTATAAATATATAGTTTAGTAGAGCTACTAATAATAGTGTAGTACGTAGTTAGTAAATGTGCAATGTCAGCAAAAAGGACAGCGAGAAAGGGGTAGAAAACGGCTTAAATATTTTTTTTCTTTCGTAGTTAGCAAGAAAGAGGGACAAGAGGAAGTAGAAGAAGACGACGAGGAAGAAAGAAGCATTAAAATTAAGTACGGACATACATTATTATCATCATCAGTGTAACACGTACTCTCTCTCTCTCTCTCTCTCTCTATAGCTAGCTTAACATTTTGTATGTGTGTGTGTGCGTGTGTGAATACAAACTAAAAAGCATTATTATAATAACAGTAATAATATTAAGAAGAAAGCAAGTACAAGAACGAAACCGCCCATTGGACTACTTTTTTCGCCTTCTTAATGTCCATTTTATTCCTTATTTTCTTATGAATGTGCCTAGCGTTTCATATTCATAAAAACCCGTCTTTTTAAAATCCGACTAAATAAATGTAGATAAATACGTGAACCGTAAATGATTATAAATACATCTACTTACGTACATTATTATCATCGTCATTATTCCATTTGCTCTTGGCTGTTATGCTTCAGATGAGACTTTAAAACGAAAAAGAAATACATAATATTGTAAAGCTTACATTCTCCTCATTTCCGGCAACTTGCAAACTCATCCTATCCCAGTGTTACTGGAGGGAAATAGATGAGCTGCTTTGTGCATAACAAGCAGCAGTAGTAGTCACGATGGAAAAAGCAACAATGTTGCCTCAATTTAGGAGCTTCTCGCATTACCTATTTATTGTAAAGTGATGTTTACCGAAAAATGCTCATTGGTCGGTCGAATGAATAAAATGGATGGATTTGTCTGCTGCTCCTTCTTTTTTGCCCCTCTCCCTTTTCACCCTGCCAAGCTTGAACGTTTTTTATATAAATATACTTCTTGTATGGTTACTCATTCAATGCGTACATAACTCACGATGTTGATGATGAAGATGATGGAAGGAAAAAGTAGTGCCGTGAAAGTAAATCGCTCACTTTGATAATTGGATGTTGCCATGACAGTGCAAAGTTACCGGTGCTCTGATCTTCTTTTTTTCTGTCAAGCGTAATGGTTTCCTAAAAGGGAGCACGGCTCACTCACACACACACTCAAATTACTTTTCTATTTATCATTTACTTCCTTCTCCGAGAAAAAAAAGAAGTTCTGTATTAATACTGGCAACAATATATTGTATTTATTTCATTTATTTGTCCGTTCAAACTTGTTACTCTGACATATCAAGTCTGAGAATTTAATAAACAAATCTTATATTCCTTTCTGTATAGGTAAGCATTCAACCTTGCCGTTATTAT
>JAANSP010002930.1:0-12028 GCA_036850745.1 Homidia socia | reverse complement strand
ATAAAATTAATTACGCTAGTAATGCCAATCGACAATTTCCTCAATTTAGATGATTGAAGATAAACGGGTCGAGTTTGAAGAAAAACTGGCAGAGAAAATAGACCAGATGAATAAGGATCTCAAGAAATTGTTGAGACGAGTAAAAGATGATTTTGCAAGATATGGCGACTACTCCCAAGTTGGCAAGTATTGCGATGTAAGTAGATGAAATGCTATAATAAATGTTTTAGGAGAAATGAATATATTTCGGCATATTTTTGAGTTGTGATAAATTCATTACAGGATCTCAAGTACGTTCACAATCGTGTAGCTACACTAACAAAGGAAATTGACTGGATAAACAACGAGGAGACGCTCTTCAAGTTCAGCTTGAGCAACTTTACTGACATGGCGGAAATTAATGTAAACTAAATATTTCTTGGTAATTTGTAATGAGTCGGGCAAATTAAAATTAAATCATTTACTTCCAAAGACACATTTGGAGCCGTACACAAAGCTATATCAAATTGCGTACAAATGGCAGCGTGCCGAGAAAAAGTACATGGACGGAGACTTTTAATCTTGACGGAGAAAAAATTGATTCAGAGACTGAAGAATATTTCAAGTAATTATTCAATTAAGACATTCAGGTGATTGGTGATTCAAAATGCAATTATTATTTAATGAGAAAGTTTATACACTTGCATTTATGCGTCAAAAGGGACCTGTATAAGCTACAGAAATTGTTCAAGAATCGTATCAAGGCTCAAAAGCAGGCTGAAGCAGAAGCTAAGCATGTTCCGTTGTCTGTACTTTGGGACGAAGATAATCTTGATACTGTGCCGCCACCGTTGAAAATTTGCAATGTGGCATTGGAAAGTCTAACAGAGTTTAGGGTAGGCGTACGACATTGAATAGATGACCTCATCAATAAAAGTAAAGTAATTTAAAGCTTAATTCTTTTGATTGTTTTATAGAAACACCTTCCGTTTATATCGGTCATGTGTAATCCCGGTTTGAAAGAACGTCACTGGGACCAAATGTCACAAATTTGCGGGTTTGACATCAAGCCAAACGCTGGGACAAGTTTGAAAAAACTTCTTAGTGCAGGACTAGAGCCATTTATGATTGAGTAATAAAAAAAGTCGCAAGTCGAATATAAAATGTATTTTGGGGTAAGATGAGAAATTATTATTTATTTTCTTTTTTTTCTAGATTTGAAAATGTGAGCATGGCTGCCAGCAAGGAACATGGCCTTGAAGTCTCTGTAACAAAAATGCAAGAGGAATGGGAAAACTCAAAGCTGAGCACACATCAGTACAAGGAAACTCCAGTCAAGATCCTTGCCTCTGTGGAGGAAATTCAACTTTTGCTGGAAGATCACATCCAAAAAACTCAAACCATGAAGGGTTCTCCTTTCGTACGTCCCCACGAGGCTAAAGTGAAAGCATGGGAAGAAGCTCTCCTCCGTGCTCAAATGACCTTGGAAGAATGGCTAAAGGTGCAAGCAAACTGGATGTACTTGGAGCCGGTATTCTCCTCTGAAGACATTCAAGCACAAATGCCAGAGGAAGGTCGTTTATTCAAAAAGGTGGATGCCACCTGGCGATCCATAATGGCAGAGTTGGGTAATCAGGTGAATGCCGTTGAAACGGCTAGCAAGCCATGGCCTTTACGAAAAGTTATGTGACTTGACCGCTCTCCAGGACAAAATTATGAAAGGATTGAATGCATACCTGGAAAAGAAGAGACTCTACTTTCCACGGTTTTTCTTTTTATCCAACGACGAAATGCTTGAGATTCTTGCAGAAACCAAGGATCCAAACAAGGTACAGCCTCACTTGAAAAAATGCTTTGAAGGTATCAACAGACTCCAGTTGGACGCAGAACTAGTGGTCCATGGAATGTTTAGTGCGGAAGGTGAGAGAGTCATGTTCAGTCGACCGGTGGACACTGTGGAAGCCAAGGGCTGCGTAGAAAAGTGGTTGTTGAACGTGGAAAAGACAATGGTGCAGTCTCTCAAGGATGTGGTCACATCTTCAAGGGATGCTTACGTCCTGACGCCAAGGGCGGATTGGGTTACAAAATGGCCGGGACAGGTTGTTTTGTGTACCAGCTCAGTATTCTGGACCATGGAGGTCCACGAAGCCATTGTAACCAGTTTGACAAATTATTTGGACAGACTTAATGTTAGTACATTATTTCAATAGCACTACTGAAGCAAACTGCATTCAGGTACTGTATACTTGATATACTTATGCATGTAAAAATTTCCAGACTCAACTAAATGATATTGTCGCTCTGGTCCGTGGTCAACTGACTAAACATAACCCGTATCACTTTGGGCGCTCTTGTAACCATCGATGTCCACGCTCGTGATGTGGTTGATGAAATGATCAAAGCTAGCGTGGTCAAGGAAAATGACTTCAAGTGGCTCGCCCAACTACGTTATTATTATGAAGACGGAATTGTCATTGTCCGCATTACAAATGCTCACGTAAAGTATGCCTACGAATATCTAGGAAACTCTCCCCGTCTTGTAATCACTCCATTAACGGATCGCTGCTATCGCACCCTGATTGGAGCGTACCATCTTCACTTGAATGGAGCTCCTGAAGGACCCGCCGGTACTGGGAAAACAGAAACCACCAAAGATTTAGCCAAAGCACTTGCCGTTCAATGCGTCGTCTTCAATTGCTCTGACGGTCTTGACTACATTGCCATGGGCAAGTTTTTCAAAGGTCTCGCCTCCTGTGGCGCCTGGGCTTGCTTTGACGAGTTTAACCGAATTGAGCTGGAGGTGCTCTCTGTAATTGCGCAGCAAATTCTCTGCATCATCCGAGCAGTGCAGGCCAATGCGGAAACGTTCATCTTTGAAGGCACCGAGCTCAGGCTTAATCCTGCTTGCTATGTGGCCATCACTATGAATCCTGGCTACGCTGGAAGATCGGAGCTTCCAGATAATCTCAAGGTACTTTTCCGAACAGTGGCCATGATGGTTCCCGACTACGCCATGATTGGAGATAATCTCGCTGTATTCTTGTGGATTCGTGGACGCTAGAAATCTCTCAGTCAAAATTGTCACAACATATCGTCTCTGCAGCGAACTGCTGTCCTCTCAATTCCACTACGATTACGGCATGCGGGCTGTTAAATCTGTACTTTTGGCTGCGGCCAATTTGAAACTAAAGTTTCCATTTGAACGCGAAGACTATCTACTACTTCGTTCCATTCTTGACGTGAATCTTCCCAAGTTTTTGAGTCATGACTTGCCCCTCTTCCGTGGCATTATCACTGATATATTCCCTGGTGTACCCACTCCCGACGCAGATTATGACAACTATTTTAAAGCCATTGAAATTACATGTGAGGAGTTAAATCTTCAAGCGGTAGACGTGTTTAAAACCAAGATTATCCAGGTTTACGAAATGNAAAACCAAGATTATCCAGGTTTACGAAATGATGATTGTACGACATGGATTCATGCTGGTGGGAGACCCATTTGGGGGTAAAACGTCTGTAATTCGCACGCTAAAAGGAGCACTCACCTGGATGGAGGATAATGGCATGGGAGAAAACAGGCTCATTTATGAAACCATTAATCCAAAGTCCATAACAATGGGCCAACTATACGGAAATTTTGACCCGGCTTCTCATGAATGGCAAGATGGTGTCATTGCCGTTACCTTCAGAAACTTTGCAGTGTCAACGACTAGTGATAGAAAATGGGTCATTTTTGATGGTATTTGTGTTTGCAGTTTACTTCATTTTATTTTCAAAGTCAAATTGGTTTGCATTTCCAATTTTTTTTGTTTCAGGTCCCGTCGACGCAGTTTGGATTGAAAATAGTAAGGAAATAAGGAAAATAAATATTCGTAATACCTGCATGATCATTTTGCACACAAAAGTAATAATTTTGTTTATAAATTTTACAGTGAACACTGTGCTGGACGACAACAAAAAACTGTGCCTAATGTCTGGTGAAATCATTGCAATGACCGCAGTTATGTCTATGGTCTTTGAAACTCACGATTTGAGCCAGGTACTACGAACGACTAGCACTGTCATCACAAATATTTGTTCCCTCCATTTATTGATTTATTTTTTANCTAGGAACGACTGGCACTGTTATCATCACAAATATTTTTTTCCTCCATTTATTGATTTATTTTTTATTCCCTTTTATCCCTTTTCTAGGCCTCTCCCGCAACGGTATCCCGTTGTGGAATGATTTACTTTGAGCCAAGTGCTCTTGGCTGGGAGCCAATATTTAAATCCTGGATGAACAAGCTCGACCCTATATGGAAATCTGACGAGGAAACGGAAACTTATTTATGGGACCTAGTCATTTTCATGGTTTCTCACTCGTTGCGGTTTGCAAAAAGAAATTGCCGTGAACTCTTAAAAACTGGTGACTCCAATCTGGTCGTGTAAGTAAAAAAAGTTAAAAACTTGTCCAATGATTTGAAACTGTAAATAAATGACAACTTGAAATAATTACTCTCAATAGATCATTTCTGAATATTGTGCAAGCTCTGCTTGTTGACGCCCGCGAAGGCATTGAACGGGATCTCAAGTATGTTCGTATCTGGTTTACGGGCGTCGTAATGTTTGCAGTTATTTGGAGCATTGCAGGAATTTTAGACACTGACTCGCGTACGAAATTCGATGCATTTATCCGGCTTCTTGTTTCCGGGAAAGATACAACGCACCCTTTCCCAGCATCCTTTCCTGCAAAGTTTGAAGTGAGTTTTCAGCAGGACGGTTCCGTTTACGACTGGCAGTATGAAACAAAGGGAAGGGGCAACTGGAAACATTGGAATGAAATGGTGAGGGGATTCGAAGCTCCCAGTCACAACAACATCAGAAGGATCATTGTTCCGACAGTGGACACTGCTCGCTACACTTACATGATGGATTTGACCATTCGTCACGAGCTGCCCATGCTCCTGGTTGGGCCAACCGGTACCGGAAAGAGTTGCTACATTCAGGAGAAAATTATGCACGGCTTGAATCAAGACAAATATATGGGCAATTTCATAACATTTTCCGCACAAACTACTGCTAATCAAACACAGGATCTGATCATTAACAAGTTGGATAAGAAGGGACGAGGAACTTTTGGGCCTCCTGTAGGGAAAAAGTGTGTCATTTTTATTGATGACATGAACATGCCCATTACAGAGATTTATGGTGCTCAACCTCCGATTGAAATCCTTCGTCAATATTTTGACCACAAGCACTGGTACGAGCGCAAGGACACGAGCAAGATATTTATGGAAAATGTGCAGTTCATGGCAGCCATGGGTCCTCCGGGTGGTTCTAGGCAGAATGTGACGCCGAGATTTATCCGACATTTTAATGTTGTGGCGATTCAACCCATTTTCGGATGACAGCATGGTCAAAATTTTCCAGACGCTCATGCAAATTTACTTGAGGAATTCTGGCTTTACCCCAGAGTATTTTGGAATGGTAAATCCCATCGTGAATGGAACAATGGAGGTGTATAAAGAAGCAATGTCAAACTTGCTTCCCACACCAAACAAGTCGCATTACACATTTAACTTGCGAGATTTTGCCCGTGTGATCCAAGGCTGTTGTCTGATTAGTAAAAATGGCGTTGACAACAAGAGGATTTTTGTCCGACTTTGGGTGCACGAAGTCTACCGTGTTTTTTATGATCGTCTGACTGACGACAAGGATCGGCAATGGGTTTTTGAATTGGTCCAGTCCTGTGTCACCAATCACTTTAAGGAAAGTTTTGACGTGATATTTGACTTTCTCACTCCGGGAGGTGGAGGTCCTGGAAATAAAGCCAAAGTCAAGTTTGAAGACATGCGAAATCTCATGTTTGGTGATTTTATGAACCCGGATGCTGACAAGGAGGATAGGATATACCAGGAAATTCGAGATTTTGACCAATACTACAAAGTGGTCTACATTTCTTTGAACGAATACAACAACACAAACAAGAACCGGATGGATCTCGTGGTATTCCGCTACTTGCTTGAGCATTTAAGCAAGGTATCCAGAATTTTGTCTAGCCCTGGTGGGCACGGCTTACTTGTTGGAGTGGGTGGCTCTGGGCGACAAAGTTTGACTAGGCTTGCAGCATGCATGGGAGGTCACCAGCTATTCCAGCCAGAAATTGCCAAAAACTATGGCAGGAATGAATGGAGGGACGACTTGAAAAAGGCCATGAAAAATGCAGGAGGTTATGGCCGAGACACTGTTTTAATGATTACCGATTCGCAAATTAAAGAGGAGGGATTTTTGGAGGATGTCGATGCACTGCTAAACGCAGGAGATGTTCCAAACATATTTAACGCGGAGGAAAAGGGAGAAATTATGGAGGCAGTAATGCCGACATATACGGCACAGTTGGAAAAGAAGGCGCGATCAGCAGAAATCAATCCGTTGGCCCTATTTGCCTTTTACGTGAGCAGGGTAAAGGAAAAGTTGCACATTATTATTGCATTCAGTCCCATCGGCTCCAGCTTCCGCAACAGGCTGAGACAGTTTCCGAGTATTGTCAATTGTTGTACAATTGATTGGTTTCAACCTTGGCCGGAAGATGCATTGGAGAAAATTGCTCAAAAGTCGTTTGAAACTATGGATCTGCCTGCGGATTTGAAAAAGGGATTGGTGTCCATTTGCAAGTTTTTCCAGAAAAAGGCAGAGTCGCTTGCTGCGGATTTTGGGAGGGAAATGGGACGTTTGGTTTATGTCACTCCAACGTCATATCTAGAGTTGATTCTAACGTTCAAAAAGGTCATCATGGGCAAGAAGGAGGATACAATGAATCAAAAGCTGCGATACTTGGGAGGCTTAGAGAAGCTAGCGTTTGCATCGGGGCAAATTGCGATAATGAAAAAAGAGCTGACAGCACTGCAGCCGCAGTTGGTGGAGGCAGCTAAAGTAACTGATGCAATGATGGCAGTAATTGAAAGGGAAAGTATGGAGGTGGAAAAGAAGAGTGAATTAGTAAAGGAAGATGAAGCCGTGGCTCATGTACAAGCTGAAGAGGCAACTGCTTTGAAAACAGAATGTTTGGCTGATTTGTCCTCCGCTTTGCCTCAACTAGAAAAGGCCTATGAAGGCTTTGGATACTTTAAAACCAGCAGATATCGTGCTGGTCAAGTCCATGAAGAATCCACCTCCAGCCGTAAAGCTTGTCATGGCTGCGGTGTGCGTCATGAAGGGAATCAAACCTGAGCGAACAACAGACGCGGATGGGAACAAAGTAATGGACTACTGGGGTCCAAGCAAAAGGCTTCTTAACGACTTTAACTTTCTCCAGGGGCTCAAAGACTACGACAAGGACAACATTCCAGAGAGTGTCATGGTTGAAATCCGCAATAATTTCATGAAGCACGAACTCTTCAAACCAAACTAAAGTAGCAAAGGCTTCCAGCGCTGCAGAGGGTCTCTGTAAATGGATCCTGGCAATGGAGTCGTACGACAAGGTTGCCAAAGTTGTGGCGCCTAAACGAGCTCGTTTGAATGAGGCAGAGGAAAAACTAAAAAATACTCTGGATTTGCTAAATGCCAAAAGGAAGGAGATTACAGAGTTGGAAGCCAAACTGGCTCATCTCAAGGAGCAGTTTGAGGAGACCAACAATAAAAAGATGGCCTTGGAAGCTGAGGTAAACATGTGTGCAACGAAATTGGAAAGAGCCGAGAAGCTTATTGGCGGGTTGGGAGGAGAAAAGCAAAGATGGACATTGGCCGCAGAAGATTTACAAGTTACGTACGACAACTTGGGAGCTGATGTGCTTATTGCTTCAGCGGTCATTGCTTATTTGGGACCGTACACTGCAAATTATCGGAATGGATGTATTACTGACTGGATAAAACACGTAAGCGACATGGGAATTGCGTGTAGTCTGGATTTTAGCGTGGCAAAAACACTGGGAAGCCCAGTGACAATACAGCAGTGGAATTTGCACGGTCTTCCCAAAGACGGATTTTCCATTGACAATGCTGTAATGATTGAAAATGCACGGAGATTTCCACTCATGATTGATCCTCAAGGCCAGGCAAACAAGTGGGTAAAAAATACGGAAAAGGAGAACAAGCTCAAAATTGTCAAGCTAAGTGATCACGACTTTATGCGAAAAATGGAGTTTTGCGTGGCGACTGGGACTCCAATGCTGGTAGAAAACGTGGGAGAGGATATTGACGCCAGCTTGCAGCCCATTCTAGACAAAAAGACTTTTAAACAGGGAGGAGTCGACATGATCAAATTGGGCGATTTGACTGTCGAGTTCAATCCAAATTTTAGGTTTTACATGACCACTAAACTTAGAAACCCACACTATCTACCAGAGACGTCTACCAAGGTGCTGCTCCTCAATTTCATGATCACGCTGGAAGGTCTGGAGGACCAGCTTCTGGCGATTGTGGTGGCAAAAGAAAGGCCAGAGTTGGAAGAAGAAAGGCAGCAGCTTGTTCAGCAAACAGCGGCAAATGCAAAGGCCCTCAAAGAAGTGGAGGAAAACATCTTAAATACATTGTCATCCTCTGAGGGAAATATTCTCGAGGATGCTACTGCCATTGAAATTTTGGACAGTTCCAAGCAAATTTCAAATGACATTACCGAAAAGCAAAAGTACGCAGTGGAAACGGAAAAGCAAATCTAATATCTTGAATACATTGTCATCCTCTGAGGGAAATATTCTCGAGGATGCTACTGCCATTGAAATTTTGGACAGTTCCAAGCAAATCTCAAATGACATTACCGAAAAGCAAAAGTACGCAGTGGAAACAGAAAAGCAAATCACTGCTTCCAGAGCAGGATATCGGCCAATAGCCAGATATACCAGTGTGCTCTTCTTTTCCTTGACAGAGTTGCCAAATATTGACCCTGTAAGAAGTTGAATATTATAAATATTTATAATGCATAATTTAATGTCCGATTTAACTTTTACAAAAAAAAAATTCTCTCTCCATAGATGTACCAGTACAGTTTAACGTGGTTTGTCAACCTCTTCATCAGTTCCATTGAACACAGGTAAAAACGTACGCTAAGCTAGTTTGTAATTTTTGTAATTCCAATTTGCCACAATAACTGCATTATAAAAAATTTAATGCTGCGTTAAGAATACGGCTGCATCCAATGGCGTAAGTTGGTGAAAATGTCGACCAAATTTTAGTATTTTCCCAGATTTTTTAATAATTAAATGCCTATTTTTTCACAGCAATCGAAGTAAAAATTTGGACAAGCGACTAAAGAATCTGAGCGACCACTTTACACTCAATTTATACCATAACGTGTGTCGCTCACTGTTTGAAAAGGACAAGTTGCTTTTCTCATTTGTTCTCTGTATTTCCATCATGATGAGTCAACATAAAGTGGTCAATAAAGAGTTTCAGTTTCTTCTCACCGGAGGGGTGGGTCTCCAAAATACCATCAAGAATCCAGCGAGCTGGCTTTCAAACCAATCTTGGGACGAGTTGTGCCGAATGGTAGAGTTGGCACCCGTTTTCAACAACTTTCTACAAGACTTCCGGGGACCTCAGCTGCACGCCTGGAAAAAGCTGTACAATCACTCAGAGCCACACACGCAAACTCTACCGAAGCCGTGGCATGAAAATCTCACTGAATTTCAAAAAATGATGGTTATTCGATGCTTACGACCAGACAAGTTGGTACCAATGGTAGTGTGGTTCGTCAGCGTCAACTTGGGAGAAAAGTTTATAAGCCCACCACCATTTGATTTGGCAAAGAGTTTCCTCGACTCAAATCACGTTACACCATTGGTATTTATCCTGAGTCCAGGTGCAGATCCAATGATGTCCTTGTTAAAGTTTGCAGATGATGCTGGTTTCGGCGGAGAAAAATTCCAGGCAATTTCCTTGGGTCAAGGGCAAGGCCCCATTGCAAAGGAGATGATAATCAGGGCCTTTGAGGATGGATCGTGGGTGTGTCTTCAAAACTGTCATTTGGCACCGAGTTGGATGCCGGCGCTGGAAAAAATATGTGAGGAAATGCCAAATACTAGCATCAACCCAACATTTAGAATGTGGCTAACGTCTTATCCAAGTCCAAAGTTCCCAGTGACCATTCTTCAAAATTCTGTCAAAATGACAAATGAGCCGCCAACAGGGCTGAGACAAAACCTTCTCCAAAGTTATCTCTCCGATCCCATAGTGGACCCAGAGTTTTACAACGGTTGCCCGGAAAGACACGAGATATTCTTGAAGCTCCTGTATGGCATCTGCTTTTTCCATGCAGTTGTTCAGGAACGGCGTAAATTTGGGCCGCTGGGATGGAACATCAAGTACGGCTTCAACGACAGTGATCTTCGTATTTCAATTTTGCAGTTGCAAATGTTTCTCAACGAGTCCCCAGAGATACCCTATGAAGCAGTGACTTATCTCACAGGCCAATGTAATTACGGTGGAAGGGTGACTGACGATTGGGATCGCCGTACCCTGACTACCATCCTGGAGGATTTTTGCAATCCTGAAATGCTGAGCCAGAAAAAGTACAAATTTTCTCCGTCGGGCATCTACTATTTGCCTCATAATACAGACTACGACGAAGTTGTGGCGTTTATTAAAAAACTGCCAATGAGTCAGAAACCTGAAGTATTTGGGATGCACGAAAATGTGGACATTAGTCGGGAACTTGGGGAAACCAAAGAGCTCTGCGACGCCATTCTTCTCACTCAACAGCAAGCGTCTTCCGGAGGGGACGGAAAGTTTGGTTCCAAGCTTGCCGATATTGCAGGAGATATTCTAGGCAAGCTTCCTTCCAACTTTGATTTGGAAGTTGCTCTTCAAAAGTATCCCACCGAGTACACCGAGTCCATGAATACTGTACTCGTCCAGGAAATGGAGCGCTTTAACCGACTGCTCACCAAAATCCGTTCCACACTTCAGGAAATCCAAAAAGCCATTAAAGGTCTTGTTTTGATGAGTCCCGATCTGGAGCTTCTCGGCACGCATTTGATGAACGGCAAAATTCCAACGCTTTGGAATAAAGTGTCTTATCCAAGTTTAAAGCCTTTGGGCAGTTACATCAACGACTTTCTCGACAGACTCGCATTTCTTCAAAAGTGGTTTGAAAGAGGGAAGCCGGATGCATTTTGGCTGTCGGGATTCTTTTTCACGCAAGCTTTTCTTACCGGTGCCATGCAAAACTACGCTAGAAAGTACACCATTCCCATCGACAAGCTTGGCTTTGACTTTAGTGCTCTCAGTTCTGACACGGTGTCGCAACCTGCAAATGACGGTGTTTATGTATACGGGCTTTTCGTAGACGGGGCAAGATGGGACAGAACTAATGGTCATTTGATTGAAATGTTGCCGAAAATTTTACATGACACTGCACCAATCATTTGGTTTATGCCGAAAAAGAAGGATCAAATTGTGGAGGGAAACCGTTACAAAAGCCCATTGTACAGGACTTCAGAGCGGAAGGGCACGCTGGCGACCACTGGTCACTCTACCAATTACGTACTCCCTATACTACTAAACACCAAGGAACCAGCCAGACACTGGATCAAAAGAGGTGTTGCATTACTCCTTCAACTTGATAATTAATTTTACTTTACACTCGCATACTAAACCAATAATACTACTAATTACATCTTTATATTTATATTACAAGTTGAAAAAATAAAGATAAAAGTGGACAAAATTATAAACCTTTATTTATTGTCAATATTGTCATCGGTCATCAAACAAAACCAAGCATAGCCAACCTAAGCTCTAGAAAAGCGCAAATTCGTAAATACGCAGTATTATATAAGTGTGAGTAGCATTGAATAGTAAACCTGGGTTATTGGGAATAACCTAAAAATATCTATGCAGATGCATGGTTTGTATTCAAAACAACAAAGTCAAAAATAGACCTTCACGTTCCCATTGAATTCGTCACACGACGCTGTCTACCTCAACCTCACTCAAGTTAACTTGCGTTAGTGTCGCTCGCTACCACCCATCATCCTAGGCAGTAATAATTAAAGCTGATTCGGAGATTTCGATCTAGCCAACTACAACTACGCATTTGCATCATCCTGCTCATCAGCAAGAGTATCAG
>JAANSP010002929.1:0-12030 GCA_036850745.1 Homidia socia | reverse complement strand
AAGTTTTGGTTTTATCCACAACTCTTTTTGTTGATATAATTATCCAAAACTACTTTAACTAACAAAGTTTGAGCAAAAGATTTGCTACTTTGTGTCTAAAGTTGTGATTAAACAGAGTAGAGTCAGCAATGTGGGGTCTAAAAATAGATTTTTATTCTTAATTTTTGCTAGTAGGTGTGATTACAACAAGTGACAAGAATAAAGTGTCAAAACTGACATTAATGTGCCATAATTTTATCATTCAGCCTCAGCCACCCGGTGGCAGAATAATCTTGTATGCAAACTCTATATAAATTATGTGTGTAAGTGTGTTATAAGCATTGATTAAGTAATGCCATCAACTTGTACCATCGAGAATTTTTTCCCATGCCCTTTTTTACATATTTTGCTGAAAGAGTTGTCGAAATGTCAAATTTATGCACAATTTCCTTCAGGAGACAGCACGTTCTTTTATTGCCTTTCATTCACAAGGGCAGAGCTTATTAACAGAAAAGGAATAAATTCCTACAGCTTTTATATTTAAGGGTATCATCATCTGCACAACATTTTTACAATTTTTTAAACGTCCTATTAAATACCTTTTAATACCTGACAAAAATAAAAAGCTTTCTACTGCCATTCTCCTCTTTGTCACACAAGGTTGAATTTTAGCTCTGGCTTCGAAAGCAGGTCAATGCATGCAACTTCACATTCCAGTTTCCCATCTTCATTTAACAGATAGCGTTAGAGAGAAGCCTTGAATATGTATATTTTGACCGGATGGGACAAAACATCCAATAAAAGATTTTCCAGTCTGTGTGGTTATTTTTTACTATCCTCCATTTCCTTTCCTGCCCTGACACACTTGAATAAACTTTCATTATCAAAAGAGCATCTGCGGAGATTATGATGATTGTCTTCTGCTCCATTTGGCTAAGACTATGTAAGACGTAGAAAGGCTTTCATCGTCAAGGAGTACAGATGCTCAATGATAAAACGCCTAGGTATATCCATTCGCTGGTGATATCATAGATAGTTAGTAATGGCATGTAAGATATAGTTAATAAAAGGCAGTAGCAGTCTTAACACGATTATTATTGTTATGTTTTGCAAAGGATATTCACTAGTTTTCCCATGTTTTTATGCATTAACTCCTACACGACAATCAACATCATCAGCTTGAACAAAGGAAGCAAAAAGCCTTCCAATCTTTTCTTAAGCACGTATTTCATCCGCCCATCTCATCTTTCTTGATTATTAAGAAGAAAATACTTGCTAGAGCAATTCTGCCATGTTTTCAGAAGCACACACGACATCAGTTTATAAAATACGTTCGTGTTTGTCCTCCTGTCAGCCTGTCAATGTTTGCTTCTTCTTTGCCTTTCTCCATCTACCAGGTTGAAGGTATTACGTACATTGTGTCTCCTCCTCTCTTTGCAATTATTGTATTTGCAAAAACGATCCATATAAAAAGCTAGGATTACGGCTTTTTAATAATTTTCTTGTCAACAAGTAGTGTGTATGTAGAGCAAAGCAACAAATAACTTGTTTGCCAACATTATTATAAAGGAAACGAGCACTTTGAGAGCACGCCCATTGCATGGTAAGATTGAAGATTGGTTATGGATTCATCATACAATTTTGTTGTCATTTCCGTGTGTAAGCACGTATAAACATTTCTCCACATACGTGTTGGGTCGACTGCAATAATTCTGTCAACATTCCGAGCATTTCGGTCACGAATTGCAAAATCCCCTTTTCCCATCCCTCGTATGGACGAAAAAAGAAGATATGAAGTGGGAGAAATATGGAATGGAGATTAAGCACGTGAAAGAGAACAAACACACATTTAGCAATAGTTTAGTTCTTTTTTGAGGCATATTGCACGTTGCTTTTTCTCATAATTCTTTTTAAAAGTGATGGTGCGATTTGGTTCATTTAACTTGAAGTTTCCACATACGTGAAACACGATCCCTATCATATTGGATTATCGTTACACTTGTTTGGAAGCTAGATATGCAGCCCTGAACATTGTGTTGATATAATCATGTAACAAATAACCGGGTATAATAATTTTTCCTTGAATTTAACATTCTACTAGAGTCTGTTTTATGCTCTATATATTGAATACTATATTATTTTGAAGAGAAAGCACTTACCAGTCCTCCAACAATATTTGGAGACAGCACACTACTGTCATCAGACAAGGCAGAGATGGAGCTGATCGATCTACGGAAAAAATATTTATCGGTTTGATATATGTAATATATGTATAGGGTTTGTATTTGTTGTATCTAATAAATTAGGGAGAGCTAATAAATATATTGCGTTGGTGGTAGTTTCTATTTTTATCCTCTCAATTCTCCCATTTTGTCAAAAAATAAAAATCGAAGAACATAATTTTACCCCGATTCTGAAGGACTTCTAGGCACGCCAAGAAAGGAGGATCGTCGTCTGTTGTATCTCATATTACAATTGTTTGGGATTTTATACACGCATCTTTTGTGGTAATTTAAGCCACATCCTGCAGAAAAAAGATTCATGAAAGATTCATGTTAGACCCAGAAAAATCGAATTTCTTATCTGGTGACAATGTTCCACCATCACGCTTAAGTGCACTACGTACCTTCACATTTGAGCCCCTGACGCACTAATCCAAAGAGCATTTCTCCACAAAAGTCACAAAATGTTGGCGTCTTATAGGAATGGACGGAAAGGGCATGTGGCCGGATTTGAATATCCTCTGGTGGTGGTGCATTGGCTGCAAAAATAAAAAGGGGAAAAATTTAGAAATATTATACAGTAAAACAGATATACGTAGCTACAATTTTTCAAGCACACACGTCATCCCCTTTATTTTTTCAAAAAATATCGACGTACAACAAAATTACCCAATAGCACACAACAAAATTGGCAACCCAATTCCATACAGCTAACTTTATAGGAATGGACGGAAAGGGCATGTGGCCGGATTTGAATATCCTCTGGTGGTGGTGCATTGGCTGCAAAAATAAAAAGGGGAAAAATTTAGAAATATTATACAGTAAAACAGAAATATGTAGCTACAATTTTTCAAGCACACACGTCATCCTCTTTATTTTTTCAAAAAATATTGACGTACAACAAAATTACCCAATAGCACACAACAAAATTGGCAACCCAATTCCATACAGCTAGCAATGGTGGTAGGTAGAGTGAAAACCGTTATTCCAATCCTTCCGCTGCGCTATTTCCTCCCTTACCCACTTACTTCTTAATCTGTCGTGGGTTTTCCACTTTCATTTTACTTTAAAAGCAATACTCACTTAAGATTACAAAGGCACTTTCTCCACCACCGCCATTACTGCCACTGCTAATCTAGGTCTGTTTCCTTTATGGAATAGCTATGAATTTCTTGCAAATTTCCATACACAAAACCTTTTTGTTACAGTTCTAGTACAGTGTTGTGTGTTGAATGGCAAGGTAAGTGACCAAATACGGTTAGTAGATGTTTTTCCATTCTATCCAACCAAATCAACCTTTTGAAGAGAGAGAGGAAGAAAGACATGCTAGCAGAACAAGGAATGTTATCACCCACCAACATAACTATTACAATAACCACCATTCTTCCACGTCCTGTAATACCGTCCCATTTGCTTTTACATTTTCACAGCCACAGGGAATCTCGCTTTCGACAGGAGAGCAATTTAGTGCAAAAAGTACATGTAATAAACTATCATCAAACTAGGAGCCTTAATAGCCCTACGTTTTCTTTCTCTTTTTTTCTTTCTCTCTCCACAGAAATTTTATGGCTACCACATCAAATGGTTTAAAGCAGGGTTACTCTTTCCAGCCACAATACAGTGTTCCATTTACGGATAGAGATAGAGATACATACATACCTAACCTATGTACGCTGCACATTTTCTTCCCCATCTCTAAACCTTACAGAGAGAAAACTAGGTACCCTGAATGATTTGATCTCTTTTTTTACGCCTGTACGTTTCGTTCGAAGGCCCTCTGTCTTCATCTCTTTATTCTAAAAAAGAAGGTGTATGAGTAGCAGAAACATACGCACATTTGTGTTTTTATTACGAAGCCCTGACAGCAGTCCAGTGCAGTGCTATGGAACAAAGAAGAATATAGTACGGTCTCATGTTGTCCATTTTTTCAATAAAGAATAGAACAACTTTCACTGAGAAAACAGAAACAGGTAGCATTCGTGAAGTACAATCTCCAGAAGCCCTGCTCTTGGTTTTCATTTCCCAAAATAAATTTAGTGAGTACAACGCCGAAAACGAGTAATAACAGAGCGCGTTTACGTATATCTGCTTTTAGACTTTAGAGTTTTAGACTACTACTTTCGTTTTTGGGCTATTAGCCATATCTTCCAAGATTCAAGTCAGAGTCTCAGTCGCAGTTGACTGCATTTATTTCTTCTTTATTAAAACAAGTAAAGGGCATGTTGTAGGTATAGGTTATATCACGTTGCAGCTCTTTGAAAACGTTGGAATCAAATAAAAGGCTACGTCTGTCTTTTTTCTTTCTTAGTGCTTACTTAAGTAAATGTAGTGGAGGGATAACTTCAAAGGCTGCTACCATATAACGGGATAACAAGCTTAAAATTTCTGACCAGCTTCTTTCTCTGTAAAAAAATCTTTTTAATTTCAGTTGTCTTTTCGTTCAATATCGAATCTCACACAGAGAGACTCGTTTCACTGAAAATAAATTAGATACACGCACGTCTTAACCATATCTTTGCGCGCAACACACTGCCCTCCGAACATTTTTGCTTAGATTGACGAAGATTTAGTAGAATCAGGTTATTATTATAGCCTGGAGGAATAGAAAGAGAAAAGTAATATGAAGAAAACTTGAAAAAGGGAAAAGAACTAAAGACGCAATGAGTTTTATCACGAATCTCATTCTCATCCTTCTCCATGTACTCATCAATTTTATCGTGTCAGTTTGGGAAGAAGGAATGGGCTACCTTTTAGCATAAGAATGATTATGATACGTTAACAAAATTCAACGGATAAGGAGAGAAGCTTCTCATTTACTTTGGCTTGTCCATCCATTAAATGCTCGAATCAGTATTCCTCAGTCGTATCCTTCCACAACTGTCTGGCGTTGCTTTCACTACTACACTACTTTTTTTACAGCCAACCGACAATCAACACAGTGCTCTACTACTACACAAAGCGGTCGAACATCTCGCATTATAATTTGAAATTTTCTTCCATGAATTTTTCGAGATTCTTCACAAACGAACAAATATTACTATACATCTTTCCCCTTTACAAAAATAATAAGTACAAACGTACATTTACCAGCTTAATATGCTGTGATTTATTATTACATTGACTGTAAGGAAGATTGATTCTCTTTAATTTCCACACAAGTATAAGATTGAGTCAATGAAAGGGAAATTAAACAACGTGTTGAGCCGCTGGCTAAAAACAATCATAACGCAGCCAACGCAAGAGTGTGGTCTCTTGACTTAACTTAATGTGGCCAAACATTTCAAAATAACTAGAGCATTTCCTCTATCGAAATAAAGCAATATACCTAATCCTACCCACCCACAGAACATAAACATGAAAACCTCAAGATGGCGGGTTTTAGATTCCCGACAAAAGACTAAAACTTGGCAAAGTCTGCATAGAGAAGAGCAAATGGCCCAGGGATATTTTTTCGTATAATTTGAAATGATGCATCAGAACTGCCTCTCTATTATAAACAACGATCTTTCATGTGGAAATTGAATCAAAGTGTCTGTATTGCGCGGGTGCGTACACCGCAGCTTTGGACTTCGGCACCACTTTAGTCAGCGTTAATTAAAAGTGTTATATATCTATTGGCCCTTTTCAAGCATTTTATTTTGCTACTTTAAATCAGGTTTGTATACTGATTAAAGTGACTGATTTATCAGCATTTGGTAGCAGAAACGTGTAAAGTCGCTTCGCTTTCATGTCTGGGAATGATTTAAAGTTTCCGATAAAATTCGTACTTGTAGTCTAGGAGTAGGTTTTACGCAGCTTTTAATATGCTGTTTATGGGCTAGTTTTACTGAAAAGTTGTAAAAAAATTGGAAATAAATTGTTTAGGAAGGTGTAAGAATCCATTTCCCAGAGACCACCTGCTGTTGCAATACAAAATTATGGTATTAAGTGAATTCCATAGCTGAATGAATGACAAATCGGTCTCAGGTTCAAACAATCCCTTTAACCAGAAAAAAGCTTATTTTCCCTGGTATTGCTGACGAATGAACCAACAGAGCGATTTATGAGATCAGCGTGTTTATTATGAAATGGAAAAAAGTTGGGTTGCGGGTAGTGAATACTTTGGTAGGTGATGATGGTGATACATATTACTAGTATGTGATATAGGAGTGCTTTATTTGGATCCCTACATATTTCTCGCAGGAAACCTAATATAACTATACTTTATATATTATATACTAAGTAAGATGGATGTAAGCAAATATATCTACCTATAATCTGTCCATCCAAGCTCATATTCCGGGGAAAGTGTAAAAAACGCAAAGAAAATTAAACTTTGGAGTTTCTATTGCTGTTCGCCAACTATAAAAGGCTAAACTACAAAGTAAGTGGCATTACAAAGAAAAAGGAGCAAGCAAAAAAGAAGAAGAGAAAAGAGGAAAAAACAAGTTTTTTCTAGAGGAAAAAGTCTCTGAGTGAGTGAACTTTCTCCTTTTGGCTGAAAAAGAGGGTTCTTCCCATCTTCTTCTTCCTCCTCTCTCAAAGCATAGTTGAAGACAACATGAGAGATGAGTACAAAAACATAAGAATGCATTATACTAGTGGTAGTAATGCCTTTATTATTCCTCTTTGTAAAAATACATTTATATGCATTACTAATACGAAAGTAGTTTTGCCCTAAAGTAGCAGCTTTAGCTGCTCTCTTGGTCTTGCATAGCTGATATTATTACATATTATTATAGCCATCTTCTTAGAGAAAGTTGTGCCTCTTGTAAACTACTGCCACCACACCACTATTACTCTATAGTTGCTAGTGTGTTGCTATTATTATTTTCTACACAGGATACGTCTTCCTGTTCCTCTTCTCTCTCTCTTTCCTGTTCTTCGTCTTTCTCTCTCTCTCTCTCAAGTTACCAACTTTTGCTGCCAAAGCAAGCAAAATGTGCGAGTGAGAAGATGTTGATACTTTATAGTTGTACAACTGTTCTCTCTTTCGTTACATCCAGTGCCGAACCAGCAGCACCATTAATACCAACCACCTACCAGTATAAACAAACTTACACTTATCTTCTTTTGTCAAATGAGAAACTTTTATTTTTACTATTAATCGAAATATTGCAAATACGTGATAGCAAATAAAAAGATATGCTTTTATGCGGTGGTGCCATCCTACCACTTTAAGTGTTCCTTGCCCCGCCTGCATCATCATCGTCATCATCATACTATTATCACAGCAATTTTGTTTGACTGAGGAGGAACGCATATACAAAAGGAAGAGAGCCACCAACAAGATACATTCATACTTTTGATGTTATTCTAGTTAAATGCGTATATATTTCTAAAAGCACTTAACTATAAATAAAAAGCCCGCTACAGCTCTCAACTCCTCAGTCAAGAGAAGCCGGTATATTGACGATGGTGACGATGCTACCATTTTCCACTTATTTCACCAAAATACAGGAAATGTATAAATGTACATTCTGCGTTTTCTCCTTTTCTCGCTGTATATTTCTTCCAACCTCACTTCAATAAATAAACTGCACGTTTCAACCAGTATAACGATAACTCAAAATACACATTCAGCATTTATTTGTCCCTAACTAAACATCTACGGAACTGCATCACCACTACATTTCTCTCTGCCATGATAATAATAATGATGATAATATGAATAAGTTGATACGGTGGTGGCAAATTTTATACTATTACTACTGGTGTATGTTTCTATGAGGGAATCTAGGGTAAAGGAGGACATACACATTACGCTCATCGTACAATCGTAAATTCTATTTTTAGTTCCTCTTCTCACTTTCTCCTCCTTTTCCAACACGATCCCTTCTCAGCTGTGCACAAAGATAGAAAACACTTGGTGGAGGGCCGACTGGCTGCTGCTATTGTTGGCTCGGAGGCATGCATAAGCGTGAGACATGGATATATGGAAAAGAATATATTTTGTTAGTATGAACGCAAAAGGAGTAATGGCTAAGGTACAAGTTTACTTCTTCTTCTTTTTTTGTTACATAGGTATATTGCGTACCAAATCTTTGTAACACGCTTCGTCGGATACTTCTCTTCTCTCTACAGGCAGCAGCAGTAATAGCATCACAAAGCACAAGTCTCTCAGAGTTTCCTCCCTTGGAAAATAACGAATGTGTCTGTCTGTGTATGTGTGTGTGCTGCTAGCAAAAACTCAAGTAGATTGCCACATGTGTGCAGATGGAATTCCGTTGATGACATGGCACGGAAAGATAGAGAGAAAGAGAGGATGAGGAAGTAAAAGTAGTAGGGCTCTTTTCTTTGTACATTTTCAACAAAACTCTCGTTTCCCTTCTTTTGGTCTTTTTAGCCACGTATTGGTGAGCATTGTTATTTTTATTATTACATGCCATTTAGGTACATGAAAATATACATATTTATATCTAGGTACAGATATATTTTTGTTGATGTTGATATATACCTGTTTTTGATTCTAAACTGGTGGCCCAACACCATTGTTCATACTAAAATGCAGTTTAATGGTAATGCCAGCAATATAAAAGCAGCAGACTTTGCTGAAATTTCATAATGTATACAATGGAGCAGCATTTATAGTATGAGCTTACACACTGATCCGAAAAAAAAAGTTGAAAACGAGCTTGAGCTAAAGTCTGCTGCTTTGGCTAGCCAGCAATAATAATGTAACGTGTCCCTTGGTTGTCTTTTTTCATGTCTTTTGTCCATGAATTCTCACTCGCTACATTGTTTCCAACCACAATTTTGAGGAGTAAAACACAGAACACAACAGCTACCCGAAATAATGTAACCAGTGACCAATTCTGGTTGGTTTTTATACCTGTAGTAACGACATGCTACTAAGGTATGCGTTTTGGTTGTAAATACTCTCTGCTATTTTTCATTCATATAAAATTATTTTTGTAGATAAATTAAACCTACAATTTTCGGATAAAATGATGATTTGATTCGAGCTTGAGCTAAAGTCTGCTGCTTTGGCTAGCCAGCAATAATAATGTAACGTGTCCCTTGGTTGTCTTTTTTCATGTCTTTTGTCCATGAATTCTCACTCGCTACATTGTTTTCAACCACAATTTTGAGGAGTAAAACACAGAACACAACAGCTACCCGAAATAATGTAACCAGTGACCAATTCTGGTTTGTTTTTATACCTGTAACGACATGCTACTAAGGTATGCGTTTTGGTTGTACTCTCTGCTGTTTTAAATTCGTATAAAATTATATATGTAGGTAAATTAAGCCTACGATTTTCGGATAAAATGATGATTTGATTATTACACAGGTACAGTGTGGCACTACTGGCACTATATATGTAACTGCTTAGAAGTCGCAATTATAAGCGTCACAGCCGATTTTTTTTTACTTACACTGCTTTCAAATACAGATATTCAATTTAATTCTGCACACGCAGCAAAAGTAAAGGAAAATATTCATTAGATGTTACCTATTCTCGTTTTGCTTTCAATTCCAGGAGCTGTGTACCTAGATATACATACTTTACAACGTGGTTTGATGTGGATGTGGTAGCGCAGAAACCATTACAGGTTTTTCATATTTTTTTACTACAAAACCTTTGTTTGTGCCCATTTCATCATAATGTATGTATGTCTACATCTGTTACAAAATATTTTATACTTTTATTAGGCTAAAAAAAGATTTCGTGCCCATTTCATCATAATGTATGTATGTCTACATCTGTTACAAAATATTTTATACTTTTATTAGGCTAAAAAAAGATGTTAAAATAGGCCGTTGCATTGTTCAAATTCCCAAATGTGATCTATTTTTTACCTCCTCTCATCTGTCCTTCATTTAACATTCTATTTTTACACACTCATTCGCTTTCCAAACCACATCCATAATTTAGCGACCACACCGGAATATAAATTTTGCAACATGGGACGACCATCAAGTTTGTTTAAAGAAGGTATTATATGCATTTTAGACTACAGCGATGTTAAGTTCTTGTAATTTTTCCCGTTACATCCCCCTTTTTATACATAACAAAAAAGATACAATCAAGTCGTTGTAATCACAGTAGAAATAAAATATTAAAAAGTCGGGTCTTGTACTAAAAAATTTGCATGTTTAACAATGTCGTAATTTAAGGTTTCGCCTAGGGATGGGGAGAACGAAAAAAGGTTATATTGTACTTTCCGTTGGCTTTCATTAAAAAGCTGTTTTAATCCAATAATGCAGAACGTGTCTTGTAAGGTTAAATGAGGCTTAAAGTGTTCAATACGACAAGTATACGCTACGCTCTACTTGTAAAGACACAAACATGTAGACATGCACACACAGTTTTGCTACGTTTGTCGGATTCCCTCTCCATCTCTCATTCTTTTATATATTTTATTACAGCCTGTCATGTTTTGTAGTAACATACCTGTAAGCACAATTTCCACCAGGGTTTCATCGCTGATTTCCGAGGCGGAGTTAATCATCTGGAGAATGTTAGGGGAACTGTAGTCGTGTCGGAAAAGGAGTAATCTCTCGTTGAGTCTTGCGAGTCCGTGCTCGGGAATCTGGAATAACAAAATGAAATATGGCAATTGTTACAAACGTTATTTATTAGGACTAATATGATAATAATAAAATAAACCAAGCTATAAACGAGTTGGTGTTACGTCATAATTTTTTCTCATGTTTTTTCATGTTTAAGGCCTGCTTAAGAAAATTATAAGTAATTTGCTTACGAAGACGCTATTTTTTCATTTTTCTGTCTTATCAGATGTCTACAACAACGCTTGTATGGATATATTTGGAATGTATGCTGATGAAATCTAGTATGGAGTCATGTAGCACCAAATTAGATATAAATCTACGCAGCCATTAAGCCACTTTCACTTTGCATACTTCACATTTTGCCTGTAAAAATATGAGCAGCATGCTGGGAAAGAAACTCTGAATTCTAATCGTCGCAATCAGAAAATATTTTAGAGGATGAGTCGTAGATTTTTATCAAATTAGAGAAGAGAAAAGTAATTCGAACATGTATACTGGCTAAAATACTTTTGATGACGACAATGACGATGATGATGACAATTTCCTTGCTCCGTTTTCAGTCAGAAAAACCACTACCTACCACGTCCTTCTATTAAGATAGTAGTGTTGTCGTAACCGTAAATTACAATTTTTTGCGCAAAAAACGAATATCCTGAAAGGAAACAAAAGAAGAAACGCTTTCTGCTTTTCTTCACGGTTCGTGATATTGTTTTTCAAGAAAAAAATACTTTGCTCTCATGAATTAAATTTTGAAGCAGTCTCAAAAAGGGCAGATTTTCTCATGTGAAACATATGTTGCACAAATGAAAAATTTGTGACAAAAAAGTCAAGCGTTTTCTTTTTGGCTTTTTTTCCGGTGCTGGAGATTACTTATTAAATTTAATTTAAGAACAACTGAACAAACTAAACCTTGAAAAACTTTTTTTCCACTTACGCGCAGCAGCTTCAAAAAATTGCAGAACAACCAGTTCCTCGTGATGGTTCTGATTTTAATAAGCAAACAATGAAATGGTCGCTCTACTGTATACCGCTTTTTCCTAGCTTCAGCAGATTAAGAAAAAAGAAACAAAATAGTGTTCCGTAGCCGTGAATAGATTACTTTTTTCAAAAAAAGATTCAAATGCTCAAAAAAACACAAAAAATCTTTAAAATGCAGTTAAGAATACTGTGGTAGCAGCGTGTGTTATGGAATGGAGTCAGCCGATAAAAGAGACAAGTTTACAAAGCCAAGTCATGTAGCCAAGTGTGCCATTTTAAGTAAACGACAGTGGCGTTATATTATGACCCTTCTGGGAGTTCAGCTTGAGTCGTATAAATGGCAACTGATTTCCCA
>JAANSP010002928.1:0-12031 GCA_036850745.1 Homidia socia | reverse complement strand
TTATGAAATGACTTGCACAAAAACGTGCAATTAGATTTGGGATAGGTATGTCTAATAATACCAATCAGCCCAAAAGCAAGATAAGTATCATTGCTCGTTTTATCTGTCTGAATTTTGTGTGGTTATTGGGTTGTGAGACAAAAAGAGAGAATTTTAAAGTGAGTGACTTTTGTGGAGGAGACAAGAAGGTGTGAATAAAATACAAGAAATGGCGAAACTTGTGTTACTTTTTGATTATTTCGTGTCTGCTACTACTGGTTAGTGATCTAAATTATTTGGAATTTGTGTCAGAAAAGTGAGATTTTAAAACTTTTATTCCCTCTAATAAAATGGTGTAATTTTCGGAATTTTAAGTGCTAGCAACTTTTATTACCGATTATGTATGTGTATACACCCATTATAGGATGTGACATTGCCATATTGTCAACTGTAATTATCTATAACGATCATTATTCTTTAAAGTGCAGCTGCAGCAGCAAAATATGAAGAAAAAGGGAAGGAGGAACCTAGAAAAATGGCAATTTCAGTTTGCTTTTAACTTTTGAAGGACATAGTTGCATTTTGAAAAGAAAAATGCTTTTTGGCAGCGTCAAATGATGATCAAGTTTTAGAGGAAGGTTTTAATTTCACAAATCATCCCTGAGATGAGGAAAACTCCTCCAAGCGTAAAAATAGTAGTTTGTATCACACTGTTTATGTGGCGCATGCCTACCTATACATGAAATGTGTGTTGCGTTGCGTTGCTAAAAAAAATCGCCCAGCCTAGCGTCAGCATCCTCAGCACCACCACCACCATCGACATAATATATTATGTTGAACCTGTACCAGTTTTTACAACAGCAGCGCGTGCATATCCGCATCCGTTTGTCTCTGAGTTCCTCCTCAACAACAAAATAATTGACTTATCCCATTTGGCTCCGGTTTCGGGAGCAGAATCAAAATACTTCATTGTCCTGTGACTTTTCTTTTTGGGATGATAGGGTCTGGAAGGCCGTACAAAAAAAAATTCATCACTTTAATAGCTGAACTATCCTACAACATTCTTAGAAAAAGAAGTCAGTTAAAATTGTTGAAAGAAACATAAAATCTTTTTAGTGAACTGTTTTAACGAGCTTTTTACAGGCTTTTAAAAAAAGTGACTCGAATAAGCTCTCGATCCCAGTTGGACGTTCTCGTGAGCTTAATTTCTATTTACTTTGTTTTCCAAAGTTGAATTGCGACATTGACTACTAGGAGAGGCAAATAGTGCACGTGGCGTGTTAAATAAAACCCATACTGTCACTGTCATCGTTTTTTATAACTTGTTGACAGACAGCGGACACGAACTTTTTTATATTTTTTGGAGAAAAAGCAGACATAACTAACATTTCACGTTTCATCCGAAGAAAATAAAAAAGTATGGATAGTTTCTCCTTTTTACTTGCGTCAGCCAATAAGAAGGAAAGGACTACTCATCTATCTCTGCAGTTGGGGAATTGTGAGACAAGTATTGCTTAAGGTAAGAATTTCATTGCATTTTCGTTGCTTTACATAATGCATGGCTTTTTCGCTCTTGAACTCTAAAAATGATAATTATTGCGAAACAAAAAAATATTCTGTCTGGACTGTGAATTTGAAAAGATATAGCATAGCTTGTATTTTCTAATGATGACGAGCATCGCAACGTGACGACAACCTCAGCACTATCATGAGACAAGTATTGCTTAAGGTAAGAATTTCATTGCATTTTCGTTGCTTTACATAATGCATGGCTTTTTCGCTCTTGAACTCTAAAAATGATAATTATTGCGAAACAAAAAATATTCTGTCTGGACTGCGAATTTGAAAAGATACAGCATAGCTTGTATTTTCTAATGATGACGAGCATTGCAACGTGACGACAACCTCAGCACTATCAGACACTTCTTTTTAGCTGTTATCGTTCTACACCGGCAGCAGCATCAAAAGCATGACATTAACCAACCCACGGATTTTCAGTTTGGACCCTGAGCTTTTGTAATCTTTCAAGTTGCAAGAATAAATTATTATCAAAGTATTGTTTTTTTCCCATTACACTTTCCCTTTTTGCTGTCTGGATTTTAGCGGACAATGGAAATGAATGGGTTGGAGTAATAGAATACAGCTGCCACGCGCATTTAAGTTGACGTCAAAGCACAAAAGTTATTTAACAAATTACCTATCAAGCACAATGCTCACANGTCTGGATTTTAGCGGACAATGGAAATGAATGGGTTGGAGTAATAGAATACAGCTGCCACGCGCATTTAAGTTGACGTCAAAGCACAAAAGTTATTTAACAAATTACCTATCAAGCACAATGCTCACATAGATTTTCAGCTACATGCAGTTGCAATATTAATGGCCGTGTCGATAGGTATGCTTCAATATTTAATAATATTTATTTTTTGCTCAGGAACAAGTCAAGTCGGAAAAGCAAAGCGTAGATTTATATTATTATAAAGTTTACCCTGAATATCAAAATGCGCCACATCTTCCTCTACTCAAAAAGACTAAAAGACCACGTTTGACTTTGACTTTGTGTAGCTGTCTATCTATCTCTGTACATTGTGTCTGTCGCTCAATGATAGATGAAAAAAATTGTGCTTATATTTTATTCATGAATTTGGATTTAGAAAGCTGCAACACGACGTATAATGTGGAGCTTTTTTTTACACATAATGATCTTTAGTTAGACCAAGCAAGGTTTGTAGAATACATAGGAATTACCTTTGCTCTTCCTCTTCATTTCTGTCAAATCCAATACAAAAGCATGGCTAAAAAATGTCTGTACCTATCCAACCAAAAAAATAATACGAAGATGAAGAGGAAGCACAGGAATGCGCTACCCACATCCGGAAACATTTCAAATCACCTTCAATACTTTTTAACACACTTAACTTGAACTCCTATATACCTTACACCTGGTGCCTCTTATATAATAGCACCACCACCAGTAGCAACATTTTATGTGATAATTAGAATTGCAAAGACTGACTTTGAGATTAAATTTACAATTCCAAAAAAAGAAAACAAAGCAAAAGCGCAATGCTATATATAGATAGGTATATTGATAGCCCAAGATGCTAATACCTACCTGTGCGTTAACTAACCATTTTTTACGTAAATGGTCAGTAATAAAGCAGCCAATATTACTGTGCTAAAATGTAAATAACAAAACTATAAAAAATGTTTTGTGTTCGTTTCCACCATTATGCTGCTGTATTCCGCATATTCACGACACGATCAGTTGAGTCGCAGGTTTAAAATTTTTTGGTTATGCTTCATGTCATCATAATGATCAAAACCCAAGATTAGCTACAGAGGTTTTCTTGGACTTCCCAAAAAATGTTCTTGGTGTATTTACACAGTTTTATGTAAATCTGAATTATCAATGCTTTATGCTACTATGAGCCTACAGCATACCTCAATTTAATTGACAGTTTAATTATTTTCATATAATAAGCAGTTATTATAACAAGAAATTATCAAGTGCACCTTTGCCATTAACTATCCACTCAAGCATTCTAAATCAAAATGCAAAGCGTAAAGGCTGGGTATACTAGGATGCAGGCAATATGAACACACATAATTAAGGTGATGATGATGATGAAATGTTGATAGCTTATTAGTGGCGAATACTTGGACGTTTCTTTTCGCTAACATGCTTTATTATAAAAGTAATAGTACCCTTGGCCTTTTTAAAAAACAAACTTGTATTGCATTCCTGTAGTTTGTACCAAGTGCCAATAAAACAAGCGAATCTGCTTGCTAGACAATAAATTTTTTTGCTTGTGTCCGCCATCACATAATCCTTTGATTCCTTTTCTTGAAATTTGATAATGATAAGAGAATCACTTCTCGCTTTCCAGAGATAATACCAAAATCAGTCAACCTATTAAAACTACTACAACTGCTCTTGGCAAGATTGATTTATATGAACAAATGGCCAGCAGTTGTGTAGTGTTTTGTGGTTTGGTTTGACGAACAGAAAATGCAGTCACATTTATGACTTGTTATTATCATCATCATTATATTTTTGCAACTACATACCAACTTGATATAATCATACAAATCCACTAAGCCAGCAAACTTATCAAGAGCGGTAATTTTTTTGACAAGACTTATTGTTTACTAGTAAGGATATACCTCGAAGAAACAGGACATTGGTCTTTTTATGTTTGTGGTTTGGTTTGACGAACAGAAAATGCAGTCACATTTATGACTTATTATTATTATCATCATCATTATATTTTTTCGCATCTACATACCAACTTGATATAATCATACAAATCCACTGAGCCAGCAAACTTATCAAGAGCGGTAATTTTTTTGACAAGACTTATTGTTTACTAGTAAGGATATACCTCGAAGAAACAGGACATTGGTCTTTTTATGTTTGATATTTTTATATCATCACGTTTACATCAAGTAGCAGTACTACTAGCACAAATCATCTTGAACTTACTTTTTCTTATCTATATAGCCTTGTTCCAATATTACTCATATATGATTATTATTATTAATACGATTCATGATTCACTGTTACTTAATATTACTCACTCACTCTGCTCAGCTTACAGGCTTTTTGCAAAGGTGCGTGATTTTGATACACACTAGAGTAAAAATTGTTTTAAGGGTCATGTAAATGAGGGAGAGAGATGGTAAATGAGCGGTAATGCAATGCACGACCATATTGTTACGTCGTTACGTGAGTCATCAAATATACGATTTTATCGTTTGCAGTTTTTAGCAGGCCAGCAAATTGAGCGACTACGAATCTTTTTTGCATGCAAGACTTACGCATGCATCATTTACGACCATTTTTAAGGAATACATAAATACCTACATGATTCTTGCAAGCGAAATGAATGCACTAGATTGTAATCTTGACAGTCAGTAAAGTAAAAAGAATATTGAACATTACAAAAAAACTTAAACATTTTGTACTGCTAACTTCAATATAATGATGACCTGTTAGTTAAATTTATCATGCAAGTTCCTACTTGTTAAAAGTCACGTAAAGTGTAAATTGCATTGTCAAACGGAAACGTGCTCTCGCTCTGCAGGATACAGCTACCACTGCAGCGTTTATATCCCATGACCTTGTAAATTTGTTCTTGACTTACGCATGCATCATTTACGACCATTTTTAAGGAGGAATACATAAATACCTACATGATTCTTGCAAGTGAAATGAATGCACTAGATTTTAATCTTGACAGTCAGTAAAGTAAAAAAATATTGAACATTACAAAAAACTTAAACATTTTGTACTGCCAATGATGACCTGTTAGTTAAATTTATCATGCAAGTTCCTCCTTGTTAAAAGTCACGTAAAGTGTAAATTGCATTGTCAAACGGAAACGTGCTCTCGCTCTGCAGGATACAGCTACCACTGCAGCGTTTATATCCCATGACCTTGTAAATCTGTTCTGTAGTAGAACGAACATCTCTTTCCTCCTCCAGCAACCAGATATCTTGATTTGAATATGAAAGAAACAAACTACTTGTTATTAGTCACTAATTCAATCATCAACAGACTGTCAAACAAAACTGTGCGGAAAAAGTAGAAGTAAATAATAATAAAAGCAGATGCGTGTTTGTTCTCATTATTCTCATTGTTCATCCTACACGAGTTACTTTTTAAATTTCTTTAAATAAAAAAAGATGAATGGAGCATATGTAGCATATTTTGTATGACAACAATAGAGAGTAAAGTTGGAGGTGAGACATCAATTGGAACTGGTGCGAGACAAGTTTTTTCGCTGTCTGAACTGAGTCAATGGAGTTTTACTGAAATTAAAGAAATAAATATTTATACAAAGACTGGAATAGAGCCAGATTTGTATTAGAATTGAATACATGGAACAGGAATATTGTCCTCATGGTGTACTTTTTGATGCAAAACAGTGGTAGTCAATCTCATCCTTTTTGTATGACAACAAGTTGATAACTTTTTTTCCAGAGAATTGCGTTGTTCACAGTTTTTTCAACTTTTCACATAAATAATCTGTTGGATGCTCGTCATCAGCAATGACATCATATAGTTTTTTCAACTTTTCACATAAATAATCTGTTGGATGCTCGTCATCAGCAATGATATCATAATAAGTGATATGATGGTTATATTAGTGTTCATTCATTCATCCTCAAAGGAATCATGTTGTTCATAACGGGTCTAATCTACACCTTTATACCTACGACGTTGGTGATGATGAGGTACCATCACGATGTGATTGGCAAGAAAAGGAAATTCTGACTTGTCAAGAGTTTTGACACTCATGTCTGTAATTGCTGAACAAGCTGCTGTGTGTGTATGCGTGCAGCAGTTGAATAACTTTTGAGACTTTTATTAGGTACTTATATGCGGCCTACGGGTGATAACTTCCCAGAGCACTTTTTATAATGCAACTATACCTACACAACTACGCAAGTATAAAATCATATTTGTAAATATTCTGTCATTTGGTCATGTATAAATGTAGAAAATATGTACATTATTGACTTATGTCACGAGAATTCCAAGTAAAACTTTTAGTTCAATGTAACGGCATTAGATTTCTTTGAATGAGAGGAACACTTTTGCATACAGCAGATGCCCTGAAAGACGCTTTTTTTCCTTCTCCGACTCTTTCTTTACCTGGAATTGTTCCAAAGTTCCAAAAACTTGTTTCGTTTACTAAATCTCCAAAACTTTTCTGCTGCTATTCAATCATTCAATCCAGCAAAAACAAGGCATCTTGATATGATTTAGATTACATTAGGCAACAGCTCATTTCTGGAATTTGTTCCAAAGTTCCAAAAACTTGTTTCGTTTTCTAAATCTCCAAAACTTTTCTGCTGCTATTCAATCATTCAATCCAGCAAAAACAAGGCATCTTGATATGATTTAGATTACATTAGGCAACAGCTCATTGAATTAAAGGTAGATAAAATAGACCATAGGGCGGTTCGTGGAAATTGGCAGGAAATAAGGGTAAATATAGATATAAAAGCAAAAAAAACTTAAGGTCTTTTATGCGAAAACGCCTATATAAATTTGTAAGCGCCCTTTTCTCTCGACTGAATGAGCAAATAAGTTTCTTGCAGCAGCAGCAGCATTTACAGATAAATTTTCTTGCCTGGGACCTTGAAGAATCAACAGCTCATTGAATTAAAGGTAGATAAAATAGACCATAGGGCGGTTCGTGGAAATTGGCAGGAAATAAGGGTAAATATAGATATAAAAGCAAAAAAAAACTTAAGGTCTTACATGCGAAAACGCCTATATAAATTTGCAAGCGCCCTTTTCTATCGACTGAATGAGCAAATAAGTTTCTTGCTGCAGCAGCAGCATTTACAGATAAATTTTCTTGCCTGGGACCTTGAGGAAATCCGAGGTTTTATGTAGAGAGAGAACAACGTTCTTCTTGAGTAAAGATAAACTGCGTGCTCAACAAATACATCAGTCACTTACCTACCTTACCCACCTCTATTTTTATGTAGAGAGTGAAGAACGTTCTTCTTGAGTAAAGATAAACTGCGTGCTCAACAAATACATCAGTCACTTACCTACCTTACCCACCTCTACATATATAGCTACACATTATTATTTTGGCTTAAAGATATTTTTAGGAATTACGGGAGGTGGAGAACATTATTATTACATTGAATAATAATAATATTTTTTGGTGTTCATAAATGCATTTAGGTACATACATGCATCCATCCAAAATTATATAGGTATTCAATTTCAAATCTTTTTGTCTTATGGTTTTGTATAGGGGTTCTAATAATAATAATATTTTTTGGTGTTCATAAATGCATTTAGGTACATACATGCATCCATCCAAAATTATATAGGTATTCAATTTCAAATCTTTTTGTCTTATGGTTTTGTAAAGGGTTTCTGGTTTCATTCTGCTACAACAGCAGCAGTTTTCTGAAAAAGTCGTTTATGCTTCGCTTCGCCCCATTTCCCATGATCATGAGGATAGGAACTAGTGCAAGTGAAAGGGAAAACTCAAGGACTCTTCATTTCACTTTCCAGTGGTTTTACAACAATTTTTACTATCATCATCATATTCCAAAATGTTCTCTCCTTTTTCCTCTTGGAAAGTGTTTTAAATCTTGTTATGAAAGCATTCTCTTAAAGCCCACTATCCAAAAGTTGAAGATTTTTTTAGAGAAGCCCCCTTAGACCCTTAACCATGCGTGTATAATGTAGCCTCCATGCATGTAGGTAACAGGAACAAAAAAGGATGAAAAGTGTGAAGTGAAAGAAAATGCATGTGTGAAGATTGGTAGAAAGCTATGTAATGTATTTAAGAGCAAAAGGTTTTTGAAACAAGTTATTCCTTCCTTTCCATTCTCACCCTATTTCTCTTGTTTTCTCAAAATGTAATGTAGAAATGCAGTGTTCATATAGTCAAAACTCTAAAAAAGACTAATGGAATTCCAACAATAACACTTGCTTGCACACACTCGTAAACGTGGTTATACTTTTTTTTATAAAAAGAAAGAGAGTGAAGGACAAACCGAGTATAATATGGTAATAATGTCGTGTGTTAAAAACAGGAGCTTTCTTCTTCTCTTCTTCTTGTTAATCTTAGTATTGAGATAAAAAAGGGCTACTATTTTCTCAGTGAATAAATCCATTTTAACTCCTCACCATTAGCACTTTATTAAGAAGCAATTTCCATTCTTTTTTCTCAGTGAATATATCCATTTTAACTCCTCACCATTAGCACTTTATTAAGAAGCAATTTCCATTCTATTGGATATCAAGTTGAATTCATTTTAATTTTTAAAAAAGAAGGTTAAGGGCTTATTCAAGTAGAGAAGAAGTTGGCGTCTGGCGTCTTGAGAATGTGGTCTTGCATAAAAAAATTGCACTTGGTAATTATTGTTTACGTTACGTTTGTAAATTGGCAATTAGAACTACTGAAACATAATGAAACCTTGGACTTGACAATCATCATTGCCAATAATAACGTACATATTTTGTTTAGAGTAGTCTAAACAATTTTGTGGATTGTTTCAAAATTTTAAAAATAGCAATCAAATGTTTTATAATGGCATAATAAATGAACCAAGACAGTTTACAGTGTTATTAAACGAGAGATTATCAATTGAGTGGAAAATTTAATTTGACAGTGTCCAACCAAACTGGCAATTACTTAAGTTGTCATCATCTGTGTAATTGCTTCAAGTTTGGTTTGGCAAAAACACTGTTTCATTTTAAATTCAAGTATTATTATTGTTTGAAAGGAAGAAGTGCTAATTAAATACACAATATATATGCTCCTCTATGTCAATCTTCATTTTATCCTCCTTGTAATTGCACCGTTGAGTGATGAACACATTTCATCAACTATGCATTTAGCCTCGTGCATGTCCTCCTCCACACTTTCTTTCCTCGCTTGGAGAAATAAACAGCGATTAGAGTATAAAATTTGACATTGAAATTTAATCCTTTATTATGATAACAGTTGCATGTGTTAATGATGTACTAGAGAGAGATGCATATTCAACGTAAATTCCATTCCAAACCAAATGTCAAATGAATGATGTAATCCTACAAATGAATGGCATGGTCTGGTCTAATAGATAAAATGGCCATCTTCAATCTCTCTTTAAAACATAGTTTGACACAAACGAGCAAGTTGTCAAAACATTTCGATATCGTAAACAATTTAAAGATATAGTTCGAACTCACTTATTGGTTGTTCTTTTTGTAGGTTATAAAAGCAATGGCAGCTGAAACTGGTAGTTTATCAGAATCATTTTATTATACACAAGTCTATATGCCTATATAGCGCAAAATAATATTGTATAGTAGAGTTCGTCATCACCACCACATGTATGTATGTATTTTTAAATTGAAAAGAAAGCATCAGTTTTGATATTTTACGTTCCTCGATTTTCACCATCATGAAAATATATTTTTAGTGCAGTTGTTGCAGTAAAATAAATAAATGGAAGAAAAAGAAGAAAATCCTACATGCTTTTATGTCTAGACGGAAAAAATGCTTTTTAAATTTGATGAAGTTACTTCTGATGATGATCAAGATTATGTGTATCATTCATTTGTCGGAAAGTACTAGCTTATTTCTGGGGAAGAAGCAAACTCTATCAACTCTGTTTATAGAGGAATGTTTTCCTTGAGCTTTGTTTGAAGTCAGCGGACCATTTCTAGCACAAATATTTCATCGAATGAGAAGAATTCTCCATACTTCTGGTCAGAAGAAACAGTGCGATGGATTTGGTGCAAAAAATGAAAAAGAAGAGGTGATTTAATAGGATACAATTGCTGAAAAGACAAAATCATTTGATTTAACTGGTTCTATGTAATCTATGTTCACGTTTAAAACGCCGAGTGCCGACACACAAACACATGGCCAAGCCGAAAAGTCTGCTTTTTCTCACTAAATTTGCGCCTATCAATCAACATTTTTTGAGTAATTATTATGCATTTGCGTCATGTTCGCGTACACGCTTCTTTTTTATTTCGATTCCTTATCACCTTAACTGTACAATAAACGTATATACTACTTGCAGGCATATTTTAATACAAAAAATGATGCATTTAAATTGGTGACCTTGAAGCAGAACTTTATCATCATTTTATTTCCTTTCCCATTTTTGGCACTTGCAAACCGCATCTTCATAAACTAGTAACACATTTTCAACATTTTGAAAGTTGCCGTTTTCCCAAACCATCAAACCGTATTATACAGTCGTTATAATTATATTACTCATTTTATGAGTTTTCAACGTTGTATCTATATGTATGTCTGCTACGAGTTGTAGAAAGAGACTTGGATTTATAAGATAAAATGGATTTTAATTTTTATGGCTATGATGATGCGCTTTCTGATAATATGGAAAAAAAGTAAAATTAGAGTAAGCCACTAGTAGTTTTAACGGTACAGTAGTAGTTGCAGTTGTTGTAATAGCCTAAACTACTATCTGTCGTCAAAACGTGTTGCTTGTATGTCTCGAAAAGAAAAATGACTTTGTTTACAGTTTGCCTTACGCCCACTAAAACAATTATTAAAAAATGCAGACCCACATGTAAAATTAGAGTATGCCACTAGTAGTTTTAACGGTACAGTAGTAGTTGCAGTTGTTGTAATAGCCTACACTACTATCTGTCGTCAAAACGTGTTGCTTGTATCTCTCGAAAAGAAAAATGACTTTGTTTTCAGTTTGCCTTACGCCCACTAAAACAATTATTAAAAAATGCAGACCCACACATTCATTGCACTCACAGCTTGATTGTAGATAAATTTCGGATGATATGTACAGTACAGTAATAAAAAACCGGGAAACGCATACAGAATACACCCATAAACCGCATTTCAGCCACCCTGTATCACTTTGTCTTTGTCTAAATGGGAGTCTGGACTCTGAATGAATTTTCATTCAATCTGTATCAGTAATTTCCGTATAGCCACTGTATACTACTGTAATATATTTTTGCAGACTGTATCCCGAATTTCTTTTTTTTATTGAAGCTATACAAACAAACTAAACAGAAATGTTTATAATGTAATATCAGTTTATTTCGGTGTACTGATGTTTTTACCATTTGCCTATTGACCTTAAACATGAAAAAAGTGGGCCATCATCAATCATCACACGGGAGTTTGGATATTGTAATTTCATGAACGGACCACAGTTGAATATGTGTTTTTTCTACAAATAATGTAATTTAGTTTATCGAGTCCAGTCATCCACATCACATCTCTGAAGGCTATCACTATACGCATATCATCATCATGGCATGTTGATAGACAGAGAAATGAAACCTTCAAAAGATGAATCTCTGCCTCCTGCCCTGCCTGCGTGTACATAGTTCAGGGAGGTACAATAAATGAAAATGAGAGGAAGATGCGCCACGTAAACTACTTGTCTGCAAACGTTATTAAAATTCCCAATTGTATTGCATGTTTGTTTACACAGATTAGCGTTGCAAACAAGTAATATCATCACCGTCATCATTACAATATTATTGTTGATAAAATGAGTCCCATCATCATCATCATCA
>JAANSP010002927.1:0-12032 GCA_036850745.1 Homidia socia | reverse complement strand
AAAAAACGAATATTGTGTGCTGCTTCACACCGCACAGCTCAACCCGGTGTTCACTCAACTCATGTGTGGCATCCTTGTAGTCATCCATCATTATTACATAACCCGCAATATTATTATTGCCATTCTATTGTTAGGTACATATGTTTCCCTATTATTCTTCATCACGTTTGTTTTGAAAGAGGCTACTAGCTGAAAAAAAACATCTTCAATATTACGAGCAGCGAGAATAAAGTCACTAGGGGGAGAAATAGACGTGGGAAAAACAAGCTACTTTTGCAAATCCACGTACATATCGCATCATCCCAGCGCAATAATAAACCATTTAAGTTGTAACCGAGAGTGCGAAACTTGAGAATGTAGCCAAATACCTTTCGATTAGTACATGCGATATGCTGCTCTTCAACCAATTGAAAACCGTAGTTGAGCTCCAATACATAATACTTGAATTTTTTTTCTCGCCAAAAATAATCAATCTTTTTTCAAAGAATTTGATTGATATACATTACATTTTCTAAAAAGGCTTAAAATAGTAACGGTTCCTGCTGGCAGTCAGTAGAGCACAGCCGAGACAAGAAAATAATCCGTAATCGATCGCTAAAAGTAGAATTTAAAAATTTGAAAATCATATTTGATATGGACGGCCAGCCTGAAATCGTATCCCTTAATAAGGAGTTTTCTTTCTCCACTTTGTTCTGCCCTCCCTAAAAAGCGATGGAAAGTGTGTGCATTGTAGTTTCAGTTGAGTTTGAAAGATGAAAAAAGTGCAACAGATTTCAAAATGTTTTCTATGCAGATAGACATACAAGATGTGCAAGGCACGCATGAAATGAAATCTGTGTGCTAATGTAAAACCATAATGGACTATCCCTACTTGCGGTTTGGTTACTTCTCTACAATCATGTTTCTGAAAGACTGTAATGGCTACAAAGCATTCTCATTTCTTTTTCCTCTAGTCTACATACCATTATTACCTTGCCTTCTTGTTATAAACGAAATGTAGTAGATACATTACGAGTGCTGGCTGAGACGACGAGGGAAATGAAAAATAGAAAAAGGTAAGACAACACGTGTTTGAAAAGACGTCATAGAGAACAAAACTGCGACTACCTTTACTTTCACCACCAGAATCATCTGCGGTGGTTGTAAGGTAGCTTTAACTTGCTTTCAGCAACAATACAAGAGTAGTAGCGTCAAGAAGAAAAGGAAAGAAAAACCTAGAAAAAAGGAAATCAGATGCTTTTGCCATCTTATACCTTTCTTCTCCTCTTTTATCGCAGTGTTTAATATGTGTTTTTGTAAGGAGATTACAGCCAAAGGAAACCAAGAAAGAGGAGAATATTATTATATTATGGACAAGAGTAGCACCGAACAAAAACAGAGTGTAGAAGCACTATGGTCTGTTGTTGTTATGCCCTATTTATAAAGGGCCTTCTTCTTCTGCTTCTACTACTACTGTGACTCTTTGAAAAACCAAAGTAGAATTTTTCTCTCTTTTCATCTTACGAATTCTCTCACGGAGAAAAAGTCATTATTACAGACGAGTCACTTTTTCCTCTTTGTAGTTTGCATCACACAGGATGAAATGGCAACCTAAAAAGTGAGTTACTTTTTTTCTCATTGTGTCAGTCATCACAACAACAACGAAAGCTAGTACTTTCCGTTGTCATCATCGAGGTAAACATGTGTACCGCCATTATAAGCCAAAGGATTTGACGGGGGTGATAATGAGAGAGAAAGAGAGAAAGAAAGGACAGAACCTTTTATTTCAAAGAGAAGTTGGTAAAGTCACTGTACTCTGGACTTCCGTGCTCGGTTATGTTGTTGTCATTTCTCGGAAAAGGGAAGAAAACGTGCATTAGCCTTTTTCTCTCTTTGCAATCCAAAAAGATGATAAAGAGAGGGAAGCAGACTGAAAGAAACCTTTATCGTTTTTCTTTGTACTTTTAATATGTCTCTGCGAAACAATTTACGCAAGCAAACAAAACGCGGTACATTCAATACGGGTGTATTTTTTCCTTCTTTGAAGTCGTTGGTAAGTAAATATGTACTACAACAGAGTAATACTCGAAATACTTTCGCCAGTGCTCTAGCGTACCATTCGTAACAAAAAGGAAAATGAAAGTACACAAGTACATAAAGCGGATTTCTATTTTGTGCACACGGACAGTCAACTTGTTACTTCTTTGGATATTTTAGTAAAGAATGTGTCCGTGGTGTATTGTAATGGGCACAGAATGAGGATTAGTGGAGATAGATGCGGCCATCTGGGTATCAATTTTGCAAGCGTGTATTTACGTGCTTAAGTCTGTATCTGTGAATTTGAATAAACAGGAATAATACTTATCAGTTTTTTGTTTTCTCAAAGTTTTAGCCCCCATTGAACTTGCCTTATTCTGGCCTAGCACCCTGACTCATTGTGAATATGAACATCTACCCGATACTTAATATAAGTTTGTATATATGAATTTGAATAAACAGGAATAATACTTATCAGTTTTTGTTTTCTCAAAGTTTTAGCCCCCATTGAACTTGCCTTATTCTGACCTAGCACCCTGACTCATTGTGAATATGAACACCTACCCGGTACTTAATAAAACCGTAGTAATATTGAAGAAAAGACGGTATACGCCTAAAAGCATACATTACAATGTCAAATACTCCATTTGAAAAGGATGTGTTTCTCATTACACTTTTTCCATTCCCTTCCATTCACGCCTAATTGTGTCACTACACAGAAATGTATGCCAACTTGAAGATGAAGTGAAAGTAAAGCTGAAAACCCATAACTTGGCGAGTAGAATAGGTACCTCCCAGCACTTTCACTAAAACCCCCACTATGATGATGACCACCGCCTTGTACTACTATTGTTTGCCAGTGTGCTCATTCTTTACATTGAGGAAGGACTTGATGATGGCACATTATACTCTGTGTGGCATAGGCGGATTATTGATTTCGGATTGTCCATTAAACTTAAAAGCGTATGTGGTGATAGTGTACTATCACTGTACTTGTCTTTAATGGTAATAATAATAATGATGCTGGTGGCACTGTAGGTGAATATGTGTAAAGTACGCTATTGTTGTTATTACCAAGAATGAGCTGGCTCTTCCCACTTTATTTTTCGTACAAATAAAAGTAGGCAAACAGAAAAGCAAGTAACAACAGAGGGATTTTCTACCAACTCAAGTGGCTCGTAAAAGGTTACTTGACACAGGCGTACTATTTTCTTTTGTTTTGCACCCAACACATCATGCGAATTTCCGTCCATAGAATGAAAACTTATGTAAAATGTACATATATCAATATATTTAATAGTTAAAAATTACATTTAGTTACCAAATTGCTAGTACTAGTCGTTTACATACATTCGGAAAATTAAAATTACCACATGTTTAGCTCCAAAAACTTAGAAACTTTATGCAAATGACAGCTTTTCATCTTCAAAAGAAGTCAAAAGAATGGATGCTGTGGTACATGGGGTAAACCAAGACATGAATAAGATGAACATGATTATGCAGTCACTTTCACCTGTTCTCTGCATGCTTTCTTCGCAAGGTCAATATAATCATTTGACATTATGACATGAACCAAATAAAAACCAAGAAAATAAAGTTTGGCCGTCCTTGCAACGTAACCTTTGCATACGAAAAGTACTATAAAAAGTGTTTGTAAACGAACAAGAGGAAGTAAATGCAGTAAGTAGTTCAAAAATATTTGCACAGAGATTTTTTAAAGTATCACCTTGAAGCTTTTGCTTTTACCAGTTAAAAGAATGTACTAGTAAACAAATCAAAGACGGAATACCCCACTTTATTCTAGCTGATATTATAGTCACATATTTACCCATGCCATTTAACAATATTTACCTAATTACCTACCTTCCATTTTTGATGTTAGAACAAACGTGAAATATGTAGCTTAAATATACAGGTTTTATAAAGGTAGTACAAACACTTTTACTCCAAACCGTTTTGAGTGAAATGCTAAAAAAAATAGTTATCAAAGCCCGATACATAACGTGGGCAAGCTTATTCTAGAAAATAGAATCGTGCAAATGGTACTATCAGCTTTACAAATTATTTTGTTTCTGAATAGAAAGTTTTTTTTTTTATTTGAAGGCTAGACCAGCAACCAGCAAAACCACGCCGAGTGATCTTCGAGTAACCGATGGTCGGTCAAAAGTTCCGGTTTTATTCAAAAGTGCAAAAATGTCCTATTATTACACAATACAAGTAGATTGCTCAAGTTCCATTTGGATTATATACACCGCACAATAAAACAGTTTTTTATGCCCAAGTACAACAGAAAGTCGAACCAGAGGTTCTCTCGTATTTACGCAACAGTATGCAATCGATCCAACAAACATGTAATTCAAAAAAAGTTTTGCAATCATGAAAAAGCCACAACCACCAATCTCAATTACAGTCGAGTTATATTTCTCGCTGCAGTGATTTATTTTACGCACCTACCCAAACAAAGTATTTGTATATCCTATCAGAGTCTATATAAGTATTACAAAAATGTACTATACTCACCCACAAAATTACAGTCTTCCAAAAAGTGCATCACAAGCCCAATTCATCTTCACCACAGAAAATTCCCATTTTTTTCAGGTAAACTTTTAGTTCCCATTGTGAGCATCCGGTTCAGTACACACGGAGAGAGAGAGGCCACTAGAGTCATTATTAGAAACCTATAATTTTATGGAATGCCTAATTTTATTTACAACTAAAATTTCTGCCTCGTAACTATTCCGATTCACAGATATAAATATTCGCTTGCTTTTTTATTTATTGTTACCAGTTTTCCTCTCTCTGATAAAAAAATGGATGAATGGTAATGCTAACATTCAGCAAAACTTTCCTTTACTCGCTGATTACTCAACATTTTTTACAAGGTTTCATTTCACTTTGGATTAGATGAAATACAGTTCTTGAAAAAACATCAGGAAAACTCTCAAGGTCTTGACCGACAAATCAAGTGTGTAACATTTTACATGACCCCACAAAAAATGAACAAAAGAGGTTACTTATTGTTAAAAGTGTCTAGTCTTTTTTAGCACGTGATGCGTTCAGATAGAATCCCATGAAAAAAAACACATGAGTACAGTAAAATGAAAAAGCATGTAATTTCAACCTTTTGCAAGACAAAAACAGTGAAGCAAAGATAAGTTTATTCTGACGTACGCTACCCATTATAATTTCTTTCTCTTTATTTAAAGTTTTTACGAGTCAAAAATGGTAATAGTCGTGGGCAAATTCTTTTTAACGTCATATTAATAGAGTTCCGAGACTATTGTCATAAAATAAATTTTTTGCTTCCATTGAAAAAAAATTCTTTGTAGTTTATTATTTAGGCGAAAAAGAGAAGTGCGTACAGATAAACTTACATAAAACATGCAAAGTTTGTCTTTTTTCATTTCTTCATAATTATGAGTTTACAGAGTCGAATTTTTAGCTGAAAGCTTTATACATTTATATAAATAGATATACAAAACGCACAGCACGAGAAAATGCTTTGAATAAAAATGGTTTTTGTGATTAACTTTGCTCATCAATTCAACCCAACTTCCTTTTCCTTTACGATTCCTTTTCACAAATGAAGAAAACTGATAGTTGAAGTTGAAACATGGACCTATTTTTAAAATAGTTTGGATACATGTTTAGGGATATCATTAGTTTTGTTAGGATTACTATTCGAGAAAAATAATAATAAATGAATGGATACAGTTTCACTAAAAAAGTAAAAGTCAAAAGAAAACTTTCACCATTAACATTATTTGTTTACTAACCGTCCCGAGGCGAAGACACTTTTTTATTCAAGTAAAATATCTGGGTTTACGCGTGTTGTACAAGCTTTCTTTCTTTTCGGCGGCGACGGTGGCATTAGCGTCGTCGTTTGTTTTGCAACTTCCAATAATGTACAAGATAGCCAACAACAGCAAGTAGCACAAGAGAATGAAAACATTGTTGTACAAGCTTTCTTTCTTTTCGGCGGCAACGGTGGCATTAGCGTCGTCGTTTGTTTTGCAACTTCCAATAATGTACAAGATAGCCAACAACAGCAAGTAGCACAAGAGAATGAAAACATCGAGAAAAATGTTTATATTAAAGCAACCACAATTTATAAACTGCTACTGTTTCTTTCTCCCTCCAGATAATCATTTTTTGCAACAGGACAGGACTAAAGAGTGCAAATGTAATTGAAATGAAAGTTTTTCCTGCTTGCTTTGCAAAACAGCTTTAAGAGATGACTGGGATGAGAACCCAGCAGTTGTGCAACGAGAAAACTAATAACATTTTTTTTAAATAAGTGAAACTTTTTGGCTATAATAATAATAAAAAAGGAAGATAAAACTCGCAATGCATTACTAAAAGTATATTTTAGTGTGATTCTCTTGCGTAAAAAGGAAATATTAATAAAAAAAATATTCAATGGTATGCCTAGAAAAGAAATGGTATGAAAGGGATCAGTAGTGTTGAAGTGATTGATAAACTTGTGAAAGAAAGCCAAAAGAAAATATTTTGTTCATGTGTTGCAGTCAAACTAATAAAAACTGACACAGTATTTATTTGAAGCTACTATTATTTTTTTATAATATTTTGTAACAAAATCTGTTTGGTTCGAGAAACGTTGACGGACAAATTGTATATCGCTACAGCATCTTTCCATTTTCTTAATAGGCAGTTTTTTCTATGTTTAAAATCACAAAGGAGTAGTCGGCACCAAGGATTTTCTCATCATTATTTTCTTTGAGAATAGGGAACCAGTTTTGAAAAGAATGGATTTTTATGTGGTTTCATTTATGTATGCTCCAAGGGGCTTTACACAAGTTTTTGTTTAAATAATAAGCCATATTTTTTGCATTCTTCTGAGAATAATAATAACTCGTATTGAAAAGTATGGTTAAAGTCAAGAGTAAAAGAAAAGATAAGGTTTTCATGCAGAGCGAAACAAAAAGGTGGGCTTTCTCATGTGCAAACTGCAGACGCATATGGCGAAAAATCTCTTCTTGTTATTTTTCATTACATTTATTAAGAATTTTTATTCTCTTTCGAAACCGTAGCCATTGTGCTTTTCTTTGATGTCATTCAAAATGAATTTCTCGGGATATTGGAAAGCTTAAAAATGCAATCTGGACATAGCTCATCTGATAACATTACCCAATCATTATTTTGTTGATGATAATATTATGTGCACTTTGAAATAACAAAGAAATTCTTAGAAATTACTATTATTTTAAAATTTACGTCTAGATCAAGACGCACCAAGAAAATATACATCGACAATGTTGCAGAATTAATTGGGTATAAAAAATAGCCTTCAAAGCTAACGACGATATTTAATGATAGAAAACGGATCGTGCGTCTGCATTCTAAACACAATGACAACTAACTGGTTGGGATCGATGAGCTCTAAAAGGCATAAAAATGTCGAGAATTCGCACTTGCTAATTGCTAGTGTTCTCAGAAAGCGGGTTAATTTAGGCTCTTATCTAGTGATTTTCATGCAAGAAAATTTCCTTGAAAAGGCAATACTGTAAAATTCAAAGTATAATATGGAAAATTCAAATCTATCATAAAACTGAGCTAGCTTGCATGATTTTATTTTTAGTAGATTTTAGCATTTCAACAGCAAAAAATTCATTGTTCAGAAACTCCAAACATTTCTTGCGTAAATAAAATCTCTCCATTTTCATTGAAATTTTAAAATTTAATTGGCTTGGTTGTTATTTTGATAGTACTTGAATATCTTTATTTAGGGTACATTCTTGATTCATCGATTACATCAAATACAATGATAATGATGGATATACACATTATATAGTACCAGATCCTCCTTTGTTAATTTTTTTGGATGCTTGTGAATATTGAGCCCTCTGGTATTGCAGTGAAAGCTTCTTGGATTCTCATTACATGAATTTTTGGTAAAGTGAAATTGCAGCTTGGAGTAGTAGCATATTCTTGTATTGGATCCCAAATTTTGGGTAGTCGATCCTTTTAGAAAATTATAAAAACTAGTTAGGCATTCCCAGTCACTGTTTGCATTTAATACAAATTCCCTATTTTAGTACACTTTCTCAAAAAAAATTGCTTAACAAACTCTTTCAAGCATGCATGGGTATAAAATAAATCTGACATGGAAAGCAGACAGAATCATCTATCATGATGAGTGCGCATACCTAAAAAATGTAAATGTAAATCTGCTATCCTTCTAGCCAGAAAGCGTCCATTAGCGATGACGTGCAACGAAACATTATTTTAAGAAATCGTATGATAAGTATGCCAAATAATCATTCTACTGTACTGTAATGTTCCGCTGCTGCTGTTGTGAAACGCCATGAGCATCCTTCAACAACTTCACCGTACCATCATCATCAACAAGAAATGAAACATCATTAGAAGCGCACTAACCGTTTAAATTGATACAGTTAGCATAAATATATATGCTGTATGTTCCTACTCGTTACAATTTTGAATTTTACAGTTTTTAAAATTTGTTTTACTAATAATTGGGGTTTCACTTCCAGCGATCCTTTCCTACTGCTTTACAAGTTGCGATTTTTTTCTGTTTTATTTTGCTTTTCGCAGCGGAAAATTATACATAACAATAACGTCTTGGGAAGTTGACTGTGCAAAAAATATTTGCCATTATCAGAATCAGTGGAGTAAACACTTCGCATTTGCATTTTATTCCGCTCCTAGTAGCCGAAAAAAAAAATCCAAAATATTTACAGCTTGCAATTTTGTCTATTTTATTTTGCTTTTCGCAGCGGAAAATTATACGCAACAATAACGTCTTGGGAAGTTGACTGTGCAAAAAATATTTGCCATTTTCAGAATCACCATTGTGGAGTAAACACTTCGCATTTGCATTTTATTCCGCTCCTAGTAGCCGAAAAAAACCCAGAATAAGGGGGGAACAGCACATGTTTTCACTTCATAATCCTTATGACAAAGTATTGTGTGGTTATCTTCCTTGTAGGATTATGCAATCAAAGTATTTTAAGCCCATATCGTGATTTTGTTGCAGCACTTTGTGAAAAGTCAGCATAAAAAAATCCAAAATAATGTAGGGAACAGCACATGTTTTCACTTCATAATCCTTATGACATAGTATTGTGTGGTTATCTTCCTTGTAGGATTATGCAATCAAAGTATTTTAAGCCCATAGCGTGATTTTGTTGCAGCACTTTGTGAAAAGTCAGCAAGCAATCCAACATGATAAAAAAGCAAGGCAAAATGCTATAATAACAGTGGCTGAATGAGACAGAGAAACAAAAAGTAGCCAATTTACTTTCTAAATGGTAATTGGAGAAAGCAAAAGGATACATATGTTTAGGCAAATAAATGTTTTTCCAACGGAGAAAAACTGTTCTCTTATCTCTAAAACAAAAAGGTTCTCCTTTTGCCTTGTTGAAATGAAGTGGTAAAACAACGGCAGAACAAGGGAGAGAGTAATTTCCTCTCTTGACGGGATTCATTTCCAAAATTATATAGAGTCTTAACTGGTTATTTGTTGGATATACGTGGACACTTGAATATATAACCATAAACAATATGGGGATAAGTGCATCCTTCTAATGCAGTCTTTTGTAAAAGTTCTTAAGACTGCTTTAGTAGTAGTTGTGTTTGTGTAGCTGGTACCTACCACCGCCACTCCTTACATACTTTTCAAGTTTGAAAGCCTTTCTTGTCCTCAACCCTCTGGATTGAAGTCGTTTGGTGACGGCATGCAATGCTTTCTCTAAAGCCACCTACTTTGCATAGTAAGTAGGTTTTCAAGACCCAACTCTATACAGACGACGAGACAGTTTTCAAAGTTATAGCTGTGTATGTTATAAAGAGATATCTGCTGAAAAGATACTGTATAAACAGTGTAATAATTTAGTCAACACTTTTATATACAATGACGGACAGAACAAGTTTGTGTCAGTCAGCGAAGCCATGCAGGAGGAATAAAGCAAGTCTTCCCTGCCATTGTTCTTCTTTCTCTCTCTGAACTTTATTTATAAGTTTAAGCCTCTCTCTCTTTTTCAGACTGTTGGATAGTAAGTAGGTCTGAGAAAAAGGCTTTCTTGATAGCATTCTGTGATGTGCGTATAAGTACACACAGCAGCAGCCATAAATAAGTGCCAACAAATGCATACGCCGTTTATAACGGGCTCGATTTGTCTTCACCATTTTCAAATAAAATGACAAGACTTTTCTTTCGAACCCTATTATCCTGCCTATTTCTCGTATTCCTAAGCCTTTTTTGCAAGGACATTTTCCATGTTCACAAATGCAGGCAGCTGTTTTGCTTGCTTTTCAAAATCCAACTCAAGTACCAACGTTTGCCTTTTCTATTCTTTTCTGATGATAATGACAATGAATAAAATGCAAGTTGAAGAAGCTATTGTTGATGTAAAAAGTAGAAACTAAGAAGATCACGTTTCTTGGGATGCATACATTTCTGAGAATGTTGAAATTGTTAGGAAACAAAACTCAAACATTTTTCGGCGAGTAGACGGCATTATTATGTTCACTCCTTAGTTTTTAACGTTTTCCAAAGATGCATCACATTGTAAAAAAGAATAAACGGACAAAAAGGGGGAAACAAAGAAAATCAGGTTACCAATAGAATATCACGTTTCACCAAATAAATCATACATCCGTCCTACTGATACTTTTCACCTTGAACAATTTTCAGACACTCTCTTAACATGTTTTCACAAGTATCAATACCCTCGAACCGCAGAGCATTTTTACTTTCCTCTGACCTTGATACACTACTACTAATAGAATTCCTTAGCATTTTTCAAATCGGAGGATATTCGTCGTACTTTCTTCTTCTTTAACCATCATCTTTTAGGTAATTGATTACAAACAAAGGATGTTGTAGTTTCCTTCAGATATTTTGCGAGTAAACATTGAATTATCTAGAACAATTGGATGCACAGCATGTGTACTTTTGTAGACATTGTATAATACAATACTTTATTGCAGCAAGTGAAGCAGAACTAGAGAGTAAATTGCATTGGAAAAACTGTTGGAATCGCAACACGAATAACTGTTTATTATTCTAAAAAACCGTTTTCGGGACAACAATATTTTGCCAACTTTTGTTAACTTTTAAGTTCAAAATTGCTAAACACGAAAGAAAGATGTGATAACTTTTGGAAATAAAAGAGAGTTGTGTAAGCTTTAAAGTGTGTAGAAAGTATGAAGGCCAACCAAGAAAGAAAATATAAAGCTTGGGCCAACCTAAGTGTATAGAGGAATCCTGATTAAGGAGTAAATTTACCAGTTCATTTAACTGAAAAAGACAACAGGAAAAGAAAAATATGTAATGTAATTGAACGCAAAACACAACTTGACAACTGGATATTTCACTAATGCACAAACATAATTCTTGAGGGAGGATGCGTATTCAAAGAATTGCTCAAGGAGCATTACATAAGACTGGAATTTCCTCTTTTTTCTCTTTCTGTATCTTTTACAGGCACAGTTTTCATTTCTTTTTAGACAGCTCAAGAAAAAAATGCAAGTAGCATTTGCGCCTAAAAATTCCAGCGTGTCATTCCATTACCATTGATTACACCATTGCTGTCTGTCAGATCAAGTGGAGCTGAGTATGAACAACAAAATGGGCGTAATTTTTATTAGTCAGACGGAAAAGTTTGCATTTGGGATTTAGGTAGTCCTATTTACTCCATTCCGTCTTGATTTGGTTTTTAAGCCGCCAGGATGAAAAACTCGATTCTTTATCTTTTGCGTCAACTTATGCTAAACAGATGTATTTTGAGAAAACAAAGGGGCGGAGCACTTAACTAAACCATAATCCTTTTTTGTACCCAATGCATAAAATTTTGTGACAATAATCTCTTGTATTTACCTAAATGGAAAATCTTTTGCAAGCATATGTATGTGTTCAGGGAATATTTTGTAGATGTTAATGTTTTCGTTTCAAATACGGTGAAAAAACCATTTTTGTGAATATTTTATAAAATAACGTGTCATGGGAAATAAGTACAAGATAAAAGTGAAAA
>JAANSP010002926.1:0-12033 GCA_036850745.1 Homidia socia | reverse complement strand
GTAGTTGTAGGTTGTAGCTCTTATTGCGAAGACCGCGAAATTCAAATGTCATCTATGCTTCTCATGCTGAGCCTAGCTGAGTCAACAAGAGCAGATGATTCTACATCTACAACGGTGACATGAGACCGTGTACAAATTTGAGGCCGAAACAGTGTAGAATAGGAAGCTTTTTGCAAACTACTGCTATCCGGATAACGTAGAAATGGAAGTCAGAAACTACAAGCCGATTTTTCGAGCTGTCTATATTAACAGGAGAAGTTTTGTACTTATAATAGTATAGTAACAACACCATCATCAGAAAACCATATATTCCTGTCACTTTTTTTTACTTGACTTTGGCTGCTGCTGTTCTAGTGCTACTATTGTGTTTTGTGTTGAGTTGGAGTAGTGGAGTGGTAGTGGTGGTGCTGGATTTGTTAGTTAGGACTTGGAACTAGAAAAAAAGAAGAATGACTTGTAGCTATAATGTAAAGCATGTTGGAAAAAGTATGGTCATGCATCAAACAAACTACATCATACGACGAGCAGCTGAAAGCCCATTTTCCTTGTGTTTTTCATCCTCTTCAACTTTAACTTTACTTGCTGCTGGCCACGGCATGGCTGGTTGCTCACCACTACCACCTCCGTCCACCACAATAACAAATCCGAAAAGTGTGAAAAATATCACTAATCGCTGCTCCGTCATTCTTGGTTCGCACTCGCACTAATAATATTCGTCTCCTCTTCTTCCTCTGTGTGTGATGATACCCTCGTACACTCCAGCAGCAGCCAAGTTATAGAGTCCGGAGTGGTTATTCCCCCGGTTAGTAGGAGGTAGATAGATCATCAAACCTTGTGTCGTTGTTTTTGTTGTTGTTATTCTTCTGCTGAATGTTTGTGGAGTGGAGTGAGTGCCCGTCATCCATCATCGTAATAACAATCTGAACGAGTGAAATGAAAGGAAATAAAATTCAATTAGGATGGACAGAAACAGTCAAATAACTGGTGGATGTGGAGGTGGTAGTAGTGGCAGTGATTGCAGCAGCATTAAAACAATTTAGTTTTTATTTATTTTTATTTCAAACTTGTCAATCGCCACCAGTATTCCAGGTTGCATGAGAAAAGGATAACGGGATGTTTTAATTAAGTTGATCATCTCTTACAAAAACGGAAAGAGAGTGATTCATCATTGTATCTATGTGCAATTTTTTTACTTTAATGTAGTTGGTAAGTAAGTATTTACATTTTGACAGATTTTATTATATGAATGATGCATGTTCTTTGTCTGTTAGCACCACAGTCCTCATATTGTTGTGATCTGTTATCATTCATGTTATAGTAGGGTTGAAACAGCAAACAGCAACTTAAGTGTTGAAAAAAGTTAATTTGATTTGTATGGTTTTTGTCGCTTTTTCATATCTTGAAGAGAATGTATGTTTTTGAGTGGACAAGAGATAGATAACTGTTGTGCGTATTTTTTTATTTGAATCAAGTCGTATGCTGTGTCAGACGATAATTTATGAAGTCGACCGACACAAGTGGTTAATGTTGTTGATTAAGCTAAATTGAATAAGCTTTTCGTGCCTAAAACATGCTTCATACTCTATCTCTTGCATTTGTTGCGTATGCATCAATTCAGCACACAAAGTGAATTAGTGAATAATGATAGAGATGGCTTTGGTTATCAATATTTTTTTATTAATTGATCTGCGTTGTGTATCTTTCTTTTTTTACAGATGAGTAATCATCAGAGTGTTTTTAAGAGGTAAACTGTTCAGTTGGTGCTAGCTATGCTATTAATACCTCGTGGACAAATGAAAGAGAGGATGAGAGGAACAAGTTGCAGAATCTTGGATAACACGTATAGCCTTGATGAAACAACTGCTTTTATAAATGCGTTGCCTTCAACACTCTTTCTCTTGACACTACAAATGTACCTCGAAAAAGGAAATTCAAAATACACATACCTGTTTTAATTGTAGTACGCATTTCTTCAACAAAAAGACGTGCGTCGAGTATTTTACTGTAACCTATCACCACATCCTTGTTTAACATTCAGCGTCTTCCACGTATGTGCTGATTTTTTGAAATTATTTTGAGAGATCATCTACCTACCTACTTCAGAACAAAGAAGAAATGCAGATTCATTATTTCTAGTCTACTGGGAAACTAGGCAGCTTCTTTAATTAAGATGAAGAATCCGAGCTCCGATGGTCACGTTCAGCCTATGTAGTATTACCAGCCACTACTGCACCATTTAGCAGTAAGGATAGAGTTTGCTTGCACTAAAAAATTATTCGCAACGTAAATTTGCAGGCTTGCAATAATATATAACGTATTATACAATGAGGTGAGCATATTTTAACTTAATTATCATTTCGCTAATTGGATTTTTAAAGCGTTGATTGATTAGTCTCCATTTGCAGCAATAGGAGTACTGTGTCGCGTTTGCGTTACGAGTTATTATTGAGCAAAAGGTTCTAATTTGGTCTTGTTTTTGTCATTAATATTCCAGTTTTATGTGGGCACTATGTACATTCCTTTTGGGGGTGATAGCTGGAGTGTGTTTGGTCGCAGCTGGGGCTTGGTATGTTCTAAGTTACTTTTTCCATGATCCCGATAAAACGGCTCCAGATAGTAAAGAACCTGAGCTGCCAACATCTGCAACATTTCAGCTTCCACCGGTATATTTTTTAAACCATCTTTTTTCCCAAGGTCTGTTATGCGTGAGAGAATAAAAAATTCAATGAGAAAATATTCTGTCATTTCTCTGTCTAAAGGTGCTTCTTACAAAAATTAGTGATGAGTCTTGCAAATCGAAAGAAAGTTGCTGGGCCTTCAACTTTGTGCTATATTTCCTATTTCGGGAGCTTCGCAATTCCGAGGCCATTAGGAGGTGGATCCTCCGCAAGCTCTCGTTGGAGTTTGAAGAACTCCTTGCTACCTCCGTTCTGGGAAAATTCTTTTCAAGCATTTCTGTAAGAAAATACCTATCACTAATAACAATCGTACCTCATGGAAACACTCTTAACAAAATAATTGAATTTATGTCATTGGCATTTGTTTTTTTGCTGTAGATACAAAATATTGATGTTGGTCAGAATTTTCCCATCATTAACTGGATTAAAACATCCAAGGTCGAGCTACATCCTGTTTTCAGAAACATCTCTACTTTAGATATTTTAGTCGATCTTGATTACGCTGGAGGCTTTCAATTTTCCATTCAGGCCGAAACTCATTTGAGGCATTCGGCTTATCTTTCTGTGAGATGTAAGTTCCAAAAATATTACATTCTTATGATTTTTATCATCATTCTATTCCCTATCATTCATTTCACTGTCTCATATCTACTTTTTTTTCCTTTAGTTAATGGGGTCAAAGGTCAGGCTCGACTCCAGTTCACCACGGAACCATACGCTCATTGGTCCTTTAGTTTTGTAGAAAATCCTGACATTGACATATCAGTAGTTTCCCAACTATACGGTAAAAGTTTCAACCAGGTGACTACAGTCATATCGAATCAGGTGAAACCTTTACTTGTACTTGAAAGCAAATTATTCGGTATTTACTAATATTTAGTAGGTGACAGGGGGTCTTTAATTTTTGTTAACTTTTTTAATTCAAACAGCTTAAGCGGTCGGTTAGAAAAAAACATACTCTTCCGATGTTTAAAATTCGGTATAAGCCCTTCTTTAGTCGCATTGAACATCTTATTCCTGCACTGGTTCCTAATGCTGCTCCCCGAACAGAGGCCAAGGGATCCCTTACAGTTACCTTGGTTGAATGTCGCGGACTAATGGGTAGCATTTTGCAGGGAAATGTCTATGCCTGTGTTGGTGTTGGTAAGAAATGGCAAAATGCCAAATAATCATTTGTAGTCATTGGGTAGGAAAAAAATAAACCAAGGCATTAACACTAATTTAATAAAACTAATAATAATAAAAATATTAATTCAATTATTTTTGCAGGTGATCTCGATTGGATAGCTGCATACACTGATGATTTTGGAAGCAACTTCCTAATACGGGATATAGTATATATTAAAACTGCCAGGAGGGAAGTTAATCTTGACTTTACCTTAGCAATGTAAGGATAACTCGGGGTTTTAATTTTATGGCGGAATTCTCATGTATGAGTATAACTGTTTGAATTATTTATCAGGGCGAATGAAACCATCATTGTGGAGTCTTTGAATTCGAATGTTACTTCTTCATCCTTTCGTCTCATAAATTTTGAGCCCGGAGATGAAATCCTAGCTGTAGATGGAAAAAAAGTGAACAGTATTAAAAACTGTATAAAAAATTTCAAAAATAGCTCATCCATGAAAGTTGTATGGAGAGTAAAGAGGAGATGTGCCTCATCCTTAACTCCAAGTAAGATGGACCCTTGGCCTGAGGAAACAGTGTCCGAGGCAACACCATCCCCATCCACATCAGCCGCGCCTGCTTTTGAGGCTTCCAGTAGAAACAGCAAGAGCTACAGCGAACTCACTGTTTTGAGCAATTCATCAAACACAACACCTTGCCATAGTCGACGAAGCTCTATGGTTAAGGAATTCACTGCATCTCCAGCGAACGGGGATACTCAATCCTTAGGAGAAATACCAATAAATGAAAGACGGACGAGCTTCCCACTTAGAAGCTACTATTCAGAAACATATTTTCCCAATATTCTAAAATCCGCAGATTTGCCCTGCTGTAAAGTATGTACATGAATACACGATTTCAGCACAGTTCATAAATTCAGTTTTTCTGCCAGACAAATACTTAAAAAGAGCAAATCATTTTAAATTTTAATAGGATCCCATCTTCATGGAATCCTTCAATGTGGACATTGAAGATTCCAGTCGCTATTTGAATATATCCTTATGGAGTGCTAAATTAAATGGTGCTACACCTGGCAGTCCTAATTCCAGTCCTACAAGCAGTCCAACGAAGAAATCGAAAGTGCGAAACAAGTTTTTATCTTTAAAACAAACAAAATCATTTTCCCCAAATACCTATGCATAATTTGCAACAACAGCACCTTCATTATAACGCAATGCTTTGCTTTTTTTATTCTAGGGTTGCGATGTGGACCTTATTACGTTTAATGGAAATAGAGTGGTTGGAACCCTTTCAGTTCCTTTGTCAGATGTAATTTCTGAGTGTGGAACTACCGGCATGGGATATTTCGTTAAAGACTACTACCTCTGCTCACCGGATGGAGGAGCTCTTGATGCGTAAGATTAATCATTCACATTTATACAAAAGAATAAAAAAGCATTGCACGATTGATTTTACTAAATTGTTTTATTGTTTCATGTTTCAGTAAGCATAATCAGCTTTCGGATCATTCAGGTTTCGAGCCTCACATGTGTTACGGAAAAGTTTCCTTGTCATTCCTCTTCAAAGCTAAGGAGGATCTGTCAAAGAGAAAAGATTCAGCAGACTCGTGCTCTTCAGGATCCGCTATACCTCATATTGAAATTGGTGAGGAAGCAATAGCCANGACTCGTGCTCTTCAGGATCCGCTATACCTCATATTGAAATTGGTGAGGAAGCAATAGCCATGCCAATGTCAAGCAGCAATTTAAGTCCTTCAGAAGACCCTCAAACTCACGTTTTTGTCAGAACGCATTTCCGAAGTGCCACAGTATGTGATTACTGCAATAAGAAGGTAAATGTATAAAAGCTTTTAAACGATCGTTGTCATTAGTTTAGCACTTTATCCTTTAAGTTTCGCTAAATTATTTGCATAATTTACGCTTGAAATCGTCAAGAGTCATGCTCAATAGGATTTTGTTTGAAGTTGCCTTTTGAACCCGTTATTCACATAACGTTATCATTAGGCAGATGAGAAATGGACTACTCTTTTCATTAAAATCATGAGCATTTTCATTTCTAGAAAAAATAACAAGTTCGTTTCGTTGACAGTCTTTTAAGTTGGCCGTTTCTTTCACGTGTACAATATATTGTCCACACTATGGTATTACTAAATACCATGGTATCCAATTGTTCGTTTATTTAATGCATTGAATTTGAATTTTAAAGATATTTTTTTACTTTACATTATAAAATAAAACGTGGATTGATGTCCAGAACGAAGAGTCCGTACTGTTGTATTGCTTAACAGCATATAATCAAATGGCAAAAGCTCTCTATCTGTGCTGTATGCTCCAGAGGCTTCTGCTGGGCCTACGTGCCTCGTGATGAACTCTTGATTGATTTGTCCTTGAACCTGGGTGAACTACAAGCTGCTTGCTAAGCTATTAGACTACTATCTACGCATTCAAAGTTTCTTTCAACAGTTTTTACTGATTTAGACGTCTTTGAATATCATCCTAATTTGCTAATTTTCTATGGCTCTTGGATTTTTCTTTTTCAAGGGCAAGTAGCGCAACCTTCACTTGTTCTGTTTCCTTGTCACCAGTGTTAATTTTGCTCTCAGTGAGCTAGCTTCCAGAAATTTTATGGCTGATAAAACTAATTGTTCATAGATATCGTTGTAAACTTTAGTTATTTGTATGTGTTTGTTACAACAAAATGCCATCTTTTGCAGATTTGGCTGAAAGAGGCGTTTGCATGCAAGGTGTGCAACATGAAGTGCCACAAAAAGTGTAACGAGCGTTGTATTGCCAATACGATTTGTAAAGGAGAAGGTGCGTATCCAGCTATACCCGCGCCTCCTTCTCCATATTCCGTGCAATCAGGAGGAGCCCCAGAGATTATAACAACCGAAAGTGATCCATTACCCGATAACCGAACTTCAGCTGAAGGAAGCGCTGAGAGCACAGTTTCTGGTTCACCTTCATTGGTAAACTGTCAAATTTGAGTTGCATATCGTGTCAAAAAAACTTTTAATAAAAAGCAATATTACAATTACTTATATTATCTGCTGTCTGTTGACTAGCAACCTTCCAACAGCTCTGCTAACAATGGGAGCTCTAGTCGAAGGAAAACACTAGGAGGAATTCTTAGCGCTGTACAAAGTAGGTCTGTTCAACTACGTAGGGCCGGGTCGGCTACAACATTGTTGCCACCAAGCCTTAACCCTAACTCAACTTCCAAAAGCCTGCCACCTTCACCGCAGGCATCGCCTACAACTAGTCGCAAGGTAATACCTGCTTTTAAATGACCCAACTACTACCGCATTATAAATTGGCTTGCGCATTTTTGTATATTGTTTTGGCAAATTTTACATGGCAGAACTTTTATTTATGTCTTAGACTTCTGTGAGTGGTGGCAATCCAGGTGGAAACTGGCCCACAAATCCATTTGAAATATTGAATGCCTCTGGACTGGGTTCATCAGACGCAGACCTCCAAGCAGTTATTGATCACTTGATCCAGCACCCTAATGAAGACCTGGAGTCTGTGGCCAAGGAAACTGGGCGGGACATTTATTGTGACTTATCCCTGTCGGAGCGGAAACAAAAGCTCAACAATGTGGTTAGTACTTACGCAGTTTGCATCATGATTTTATTACTGGGACTGACGACTTCTGTGTGTTGTCAGTTTTTCTTTCAATAACTTGTATGTTTTCTTCTCCTGGCGCGCGATATCCTGAGTTTCATTTTTCGTGCTATGCCAATTGTCTTTTATACCTTTATCGGCCTATATGCCTGAATGTCCCCGTTTCTCATTTTGAGTACCCTATTTTTAAAGGTTCAACGGACAATTTTATTTCCTTGTTGTTAGTTTTGCCGTAGGAATAATACATTATGGTTTATTTGTAAATATTTGGAATGCGTTTTCGTATAAGATAGAAATAATTACAATATATTCTTTTAGTTTTGTATCTCTAAGTGAGCGCCAGTGAAAGACAATGAAACATTTTGTAGTATTCCTTGTTGAGGCTGCAATTACTTCAAGGTCTCAGAAAATAGATTTACTAGTTTTCTAAAATTATCAACATAAGTCACAAAGTCTGATCTCTAGGTATACAAACATACGGGATACGTTTCTCGTTTTCGCATGACCATGATATATGATTTCATGTTATTATTACTATTATGTATTTATGTGTTGTTCAAGAAGAGCCCGAAGCTTTTTGTGTTACAAAATAAATACTGTTGTGAATAAAATAAAGTAATACGATTTTTTTCTCTTTCTCTATGTTCAAGTATGTACATACTTTCCAAATTGTTTCTTCTCTGTTATTTTAAATAAAGGTATTCAATAAATATATTGCATGCTGTATACTAACACAGTGCGATCTTTTTTAGAATGAATTGCTTATCTACCTTTAATTTAGTTATAAATAATTTTCTTTTTCCATCACACTAAGATTTTTTTATTGCCTTTTACTAATTTTTGCTCACTCAAATGAAATGCATGTTATTATGTCACCACCACCCATTTTTATACAAATTTTGCACAGCTTTTTTCTTCACAAATGAGTTTTTGAGCATGAACTGCATGACATTTTCAAAGAATGTTCTTGAGATACCTACTTGCTGTAAATAGATGTTAATGTTTGTGTCACTGACTTTGTGTTTTAAAATTGTGGTTGTTTGTAGTTGAACCGTCTGCAAGAGGAAATCAACATAACCACTAACGAACGTCTTGCTCTCTCTAAGGAAGAGTCTAATTCCCTTCCGTCTGCTAAGTCAAATGTCGCTTTCCAAGTCGCCAAGTGTGAAGAAAAAGTTCATGCCTTGTCTCTTCTAATGCTCCATTACTGCTCTGGACTTCAACATGTTCAAGATCTAGAGGAGACGGAGAAGGATGAAATTTTAATTAGTAGTACAGAGTACACGGATGCAGATATTGCAGAAGTAGCAGTGAATGATAGTATTAATATTAGTGATCAGGACACTGAATGATCTGTAATCTCGTACAGTATATGAAACTTTACAAATATATTAATTGTATTGAATCACATTTTAAAGTGCACATTTTAATAAAAAACTTGGTTATTCTAGCTCTCGTGGAACAAATTATCTCTACACACCAACGTAGTGTAGTTGTATTTAGCAACCTAAAATCACGGCATAAATTTCAAAAGTAGTAATAGATTTTATAATGATTGCAGATGTAGAAACGAATGCATATTTTATATTACATAATGGTGGTAAGGACAAACAGTGATAATAAGGGTTTAGCGTTGAAACAGTAGAAAAAGAGTCATCATGCTAAAAGATATAAAGTATTATAAAAGGTTCAGTTTGATTGATAGAAGTTTTGGACGGGAAATCTTTAAAAATTTAGCCCTTTTTCTAAGGTTTCAACGCTAATCCGTGTTTGTCGGGAAACACTCTTCTGGGGATATACCTTGAATCCAAATGTCTATAACGTTGAAACTGCAACTACTGGCCTGCTTGTTAAAGTCTGCTCATCAAAAAAGTTTGTGCTAGGTAGCAATGCTAAGGCCCTGTTTTTTGTCTTAAACTTTTCAAGAAGATTTGTCGTTAATCCAAAATGCCCCTTCAAAAGCGGCTCTTAAATCGTTTTTTTTCGAAATATATTAAAAAAATCTTCACAATCTACCAAGTGAAAAGTTCATTCTTTTGGTTGATACGTATATAAGTAAGAAAAAAGAAAAGGATAGTACTAACGAAACATACATTTTTAAAGTCACTGAATATACCGATGGAACGAAAAAGGTTTGTACAATAAATTATAAATAAACCTAGATTTAATTTAATCTAAATCTACGCATTTATGCACTGGAAACAATAAATATGAGGATGACCAGGATGAAAAGTACATTGCGCTGACGTCAGGATCCGTTGCATGAGGTGTTTTTGTATGCAAAAGATTTTGCTGGTAAGGTTTGCTTTGCTTTACAGGATTGGGGTGCGGGTGATAATGGCATGACAAACCGTTATGAACTGTGTATTTTCGTTGCATAAAAATTTCCAGTATTGCTACCTGTATGTATTCACAACAAAAGGAAACTTAATAATGCATTTCGTCTTGATTGAAGCGAATATTACTGTTTTCCCGATTAAAGTAAGGTTGACTTTTAACTTTACGAATATAGGAATTTAATCCGATTGAATTATGTAAATATATTGTTTGGAAGCTCGACCAAAAACGTTTGGCTCTTGTTTGGCTCTCGTTTCTACACCCTATAAAAAGTAATCGAATGTAGCGAACGACAAGTTTTAAAATGTTTAGCTTTACTCATTTATCTACATATTTAATTAATAAAACTTATTCCTGAGTAAGGTTACTTCCTTTTTACAAATATTGAATAATTCCATCATTAAACAAAGGATTTCAGGCATTTAAAAATAATGTTAGGGGCGTATATTGTCATAAATCCACTTTAAAAAATGAGATACTTTTGAGTACAGTGCAGGTTGACCTGCGTGACCACAACGCGATGGTCCAAGAGAAACCACTCCTAGCTGGAATATTCGTATTGCTGAACCTAAACTTTTAGGCCGTAAAGGCATCATCAAAGGACCTCCACTATCCTGAAACGAGCAAGTTGAAAACAGATTGTTACCGTTCAATGTGAACAAGTTTAATGGTATGGTATTAAAATCTGTGAGCAGAATTGTGCACTGGTGCAGTGGTGAATATTAAATGACTTACGCCCTTGCAAGAATCCATTCCTTCATCTCCACCTGCGCAAAACTATTTAAAGCACATGAATTCTGATGATGTAAATTAATGCTCACCTTCTTCATATTATCAAACACATTTTTTTGGTTATAGTTACCCTTCCTTCGTCCAACTGCTCTCCAAAATTTTCCTTATGTGCATAAAATTTATTGCACTGATCCATGGAAACTAAACGTAGTTTCACAACTTGAAGGATAGGAGCACTGTCTGGATTATCGTAGGATGTGCGACCCCAACCTTGAAATAGAGAAACAGAGAATTGTATTTCATCTATGACTAGGTATACTGCTCCTTTTTAATGAAGCAATTAAAACCTTACCAGACACAAATGCTTGATTATCACTACCAGCACGTAGTAATTTCTCCCCCCGGGGAATACAGACGGGGTTTACATAAGCTGTGAGTATTGATAAATATGTAGATCATTCAACTTTTCAATATTTTATGTAATTGCCAAATTAGTAATTTTGTTGTTTGCAGTTAGTACAAAAGGTAAATCATCTTACGTCCTAACGCAGCATGCTTTTTTAATCTGATAAGAGCAATGTCATTTTCTCTGCTTTTCTCCTTGTCATAATCTTCATGAACAACCACTGCCTCAATGTCCATATCCTGGACTGGTGGTGCGCACAACTTTTTACCAGATTCTGTACTTTCACAATCAATCTTGTTTCTCTGATCGTATTCCCCTAGGCGTACACTTTTTCTGCAAAATAAAGGCAAGGGGGTTGATTTGAAACCGTCAACGGTACATTGTCCTTTCATTTTGGTACTGTCATCTAAAAACTTACAGTTTGAATCCGTAGGGTAGCTTTGAGACGCAATGTGCTGTATAAATATGTATTATCTTTTGAGATTTCATTAAGTAGATTTTTAATTTCCTCTTATAAAATATAACTTACATACCTGCGGTTAATATATATTTACTGTTTATGAGAGACCCGCCGCATGCATATTGTGGAGCTTCGTCTCCGGCTGTCAGGAAAAGTGTTTAGGTATGCATGTTACATTCATTACTTGACTATACAGTTAGTGACATTCTGTGCGGATCCTATTTGTCGAGAAAATTTCGAAAGAAAAGCATTATACGAAAAACAAATCCTTCATTAACCTGCAAATCCCAGTAGCGCCATCCATGGATATGAACCAAGCCCTGCGTCTTGACCGCCTATAATACGGTCAGCAACACTTTGGTCTGTTAATACAGATCGTCCACATTCAGTTACATTTGGGAGCAAGTAGTAGTTTCGATGGGCTGTAAGGTCTTGTGTTACGAGATCATTTGTTGTTGGAGGAGGGCGAACTGTCTTGTGTGGAGGCTTTCCTGCCGTGTCCGTAGCTGGAGTATTTGTTGTTGTAGGTCTAGTATTTTTAATGCCATCATCTTCTCCATTATTATTTCCTGATTTGGGACAACATACACGGGGTTGTGAGCCCGTAATGTCGCAGGTGGAGTCTTGTAGATATAAAATATCACTTGGGCTGATTGGATGCTTTTT
>JAANSP010002925.1:0-12035 GCA_036850745.1 Homidia socia | reverse complement strand
CACCATCTTCACATTTTTTTGATTACTACTAAAACGCCAGGTTTATGCATGCACACATTATTATCATTATTTTATTAGCATTTTAACACAACGTCACATTATCACAACACTTTAAGGGATTAAATATTATAGCCGTCTTTGCTGTGGCATCTTTAAAAAAATATTTTTATAGTATGCAAAAATATTGCATGAATGCATGCGCACGCAGTAAAAAATAAAAATTTAGCCCATCATTGTCACATTCCTCTTGTTCCTCAATGCTCACCCCACAAGTCAGTAGCATCGGCAGCAGTTGTCAACATAATGCACCAAATATTTTCTTTAAAAAAACTGTTGCTGAAGAAGAAAAAATGGAAGAGATGAGCAAGCATCATCATTATCATGATGGCTACGATTTTAGCAAAATTTTCATTCTCTGAAACATTTTTTAACCTTTTTTATAGCTTTAACAACGTGACATGTTGACAATAATATTATCACTACTATATTTTTCGTACGTGCATTTAAATGCAAATGCATAATGTGTAGCTTAAGTATAAAAGTGTGTGGTAATAGGGATGATGACAAGTGAAAAAGTTTAAACGCCAAAAACATATTTAATGCATCACTGCTCATTTTTCGCAGTCAACACCACCACCACCGTTAAAAATGATTTTTTACGAGTAACTATAAAAACTCTCGGAATATATTTGCAGTTTTGAATTTTTTATCATGTTTCTTTAAGAAGAAATGTGCTGTGAAATTGATGACGACGCGCCTTTTTGTTGGTAAATTTTATGGATAATTATTATTATCGTCATTTTGTATTCATGGCGATACCTTTTCCACTTGTCATANAATGTGCTGTGAAATTGATGACGACGCGCCTTTTTGTTGGTAAATTTTATGGATAATTATTATTATCGTCATTTTGTATTCATGGCGATACCTTTTCCACTTGTCATAATTTTATTTTCTTTCTATAGAGTCGTTACGAAAATTGCACAGAGAGAGGGCAAGTATTTAATATAATATTTATTTAGGCATGCATAACGTTTAGATTTTTAAAAGTTGTATAAAATCATCAACATCATTCATCATTATTATTACCATCCTATTGCTTAAAAGATGACCAGGGTGTCGACTTTTAATTATCCCGTGGAGGAAATCCAGTTACTTTTCCTCAGCCATACCCACCCAAGTACAAGATAACGTATTTTTTCTGAATATTCATAACTTGTTGTACCTGTACCGTTTCTTCAATACAAAAAAACTTTTTTTTTGATTTAAGAAAGAAAAGTAAATTGTTGCAAGCAGTTTCATTCATATTATTATTTATTTAAAAATAACTTGCAGTAATTGAAATGATAGTGTTAATACTAATTTCGTAGCTAGACATTATTAGTAACAGTGTAATTTTCCATTACTTTTGAAACATTTTTAATTAATGATATGTGGTTGTAATAAGAATAATAATAATGTAATCATACATCTCTTTTCTCAATGAGAAAACCACCACCTTTCACCGTGAGAACATTTCAAAGGAGTTAGCAGTTGTTTGCAGCAGCAACCTCCTGTAACTACTATTTCACGCACTTGTTATTATTAGTATGCAGCATGCATTTGTTGTGGAGCTACTATACAAGTTCCTTTTTTGCGTTGACTTTGTCCGCATGTGTAATTATACCGATGTGTTCACTTTACAAGAATAAAAAAGAGAAACATTGACTTTTATGCATTTTTTAAGTAGACAAAGAATCAAAAAAAGTAACAAGGCAATAGCAGCGATAATATTGACAGCGATGACAATGATGATGTGGTGGTGGTGGTGGTCACGGCCACACCAGCTTAACCGTACCATTGTGCATAATGTAAAAAAATGCATTGCATATGAATACGAATTAATCCCGTTTTATTTTCTTTTATGAGAACCAGCTAACGGACACTTTCCGTTGTGTGTCCCTCTCTAAAATAAAATATCTCTCTCTTTTTTCTTGCGTAACGTTGAATTTAAAGAGTTTGCATAGAATGGCGATACCATTATTATGTAATACGCCATGTGCGTATTATCATGTTAGGGATGAAACGAGATGGAGAGAGGCCAAGGAAAATGTAAAGAGAAAAAATTCATTATCATCACATAGTAAAAATAGTGTTAGTATTATTATTATTATTATTATTTCTAGCTTTTTCAGTCAAGTTGTATACCTTTTCATATCAAGGTGGTGGTGTCTTGTTTTCTTTCTTGAGAAATTTAACAGTAGGCAAAATGAATCGGATGCTTAATAATGGGATGCATGTATTCAGGAAAGAGAAGAATATTTGTATTCATCATCGTCATCAGCAGCAGCAAGACAATGAAATGTCATGAGATGGAGCTCTGTTGCTGCTGCTTTGTCCCACTGAAAAGGAAATAAGGGAAATTAATTTTTAACGGGTGTAAGTAAAATGAAGGTAGCAGCTAGATCTACTGCTGGCCGAAGAAGAAAAAGGAGAAGATGGCTGCATGTATGTTTATCGAAGCATTACCAAGCATATAGTTAGGATCCAACAACAACGGTTTGCCTTGTTGTTATGAAAGTACAAGTTTGGCATATGCATTTGCAAAAGGAGAGGCCATTTCACGGATAAACCGGTGGACTGTGAGTTGAGAGCTCGTTAGTAGTAATGTGTACGCACATTATATTGTGATTTTATAGCTCTCCACTGAAAAGGAAATAAGGGAAATTAATTTTTAACGGGTGTAAGTAAAATGAAGGTAGCAGCTAGATCTACTGCTGGTCAAAGAAGAAGAAGGAGAAGATGGTTGTATGTATGTTCATCGAAGCATTACCAGGCATATAGTCAGGATCCAACAACAACGGTTTGCCTTGTTGTTATGAAAGTACAAGTTTGGCATATGCATTTGCAAAAGCAGAGGCCATTTCACGGATAAACCGGTGGACTGTGAGTTGAGAGCTCGTTAGTAGTAATGTGTACGCACATTATATTGTGATTTTATAGCTCATAAAAATAAATCGTTTATTATTTTAGTACCTTTTATTGACGTTACCAGAGGATGATGAACATGGTGATGATAATGAAACATTCCCCATTGTTAAATAGTAATAATAATAGTAACTGTTGTAAATAAATATGAAAAAATGTACTACTGGCGAATAACTGGTTAATGTGTACAGACCTCACTGATGAATGACTTTGGTGCTCACTGACAGTACTTTGAGTTTTGTGTAAATTATGTATATTGATGAATGACTTTGGTACTCACTGACAGTACTTTGAGTTTTGTGTAAATTATGTATAAAATGAGTAATGGTGTTGTTCTGCGAGAAAGTTGAGATGGAGTAAAAAGGATCATGGTTTTTTGAAAAATGATTTAAATTATTATTTTCCCCGAAACAAAATTGTAGCACCCTGTGAAGGAATCGTTTGTGGACCACATGCCTTTTGTAAATTGGACGGACCGGAAACATTTTGCGTGTGCGAAGACGGTTGGTCCTACGATCCAAAGAACATTACTGCTGGATGTATGGACATTGATGAATGCGACAAGATTCACGGGCCAAATGGAATGTGTGGGGATGGTGCCTTGTGCTCCAACACGAGAGGCTCCTATTCCTGCTCTTGTGCACCTGGATTCTCCGGAAACGCGGAAAAGGCTTGCGTTGACATTGACGAGTGTAAAAGACCGAATGTTTGTGGATTGGGGGCAACTTGCAGCAACACTGCTGGAGGTTACGATTGTTCCTGTCCGGACGGCACCATTCCTGACCCAGATGCCAAGGTGAAGTGTACAGAGGTTATCAAGTGTAGCGGAAATGATGACTGTCCAGGAAATGCGTTTTGTGATCCACAAGCGAGACAGTGTCTCTGTCCAGAACCGAATGTGGGAACGGATTGCAGACGTGAGCATTATATGATAAATTACACAAGCAATTGAAACAAGGTGTCATCAAGCGTGCAATTAGCAAAGTGCTTTACTTAATCCTTTAAAATGTTTTTTAACTTGGGTAGATCCTTGTGACGAAATGCAGTGCAGTACAAACTCTGAATGCATGCTTATCAACGGTGAAGCGAAATGTCTGTGTCGCCCTGGTTTCTCTGGTAGTCCTTCCGGAATCGCTGGTTGCGTGGATGTGGATGAGTGTGCCAATTCTCCCTGCGGAGACGGTGCATTTTGCCACAACGAGCCAGGTGGTTTCAGGTGTGAATGCCCTGCAGGTTTCGTTGCAGCCTCGTCAAGTGAGGACGCACCATATAAGGCTGGATGCAAGGCCATCTCCCCACCTCAGTGTGATGAAAATAAGCCGTGTCCTTTGGGTGAGCAGTGCGTGGTTGGTGGAAGCGGCACGAATGTTTGCGCCTGTCTCAACGGTTTTATGCGTGACACGGGCAGCGGAAGATGTAGAGATGTGGACGAGTGCTTGGAGGACAAGGATAAACCCACCTGTGGACTCAACGCAGTTTGTAAAAATCTACCTGGAAGCTACGAATGTCAATGTCCATCTGGTTTTCATGGGAACCCCTTTTCCTTGTGTGAGGAATGCAACAGCGAGGAATGCAAATGCCAGCCACCATACAGAGTTGTGAATGGAACGTGTGTTTTTGGAAACTGTTCACCTAAACAGCCATGTCCACCTGGAGCTGACTGTATTCAAGTCACCAAGGGAGTCAGCTACTGTGCCTGTCCAGCAGGCTATGCTACAAGTCACGATGGCTCATGTACCGACGTTGATGAGTGTACTGGACCAAGGCGACCTTGCGCTGTGGGTGCTGAATGTATTAACAAGCCAGGTAGCTACGAATGTCAATGTCCGCCCGGGTACCAAGGAAATGCCTACACTGGAGCCTGTTCTGCTGCTTTGGTTCGCTGTACCGGTGACTCGGACTGCGGCCCTAATGAAAAGTGTGTTCAACCCGGAGAATGCGTGTGTCCACCTCCCTTCTTCACCGACACTGGAGATGGTAACAAGTGTAAGAATCCGTGCGAACGCCACCTCTGTGGAATTAACGCCAAATGTACGCCATCAGATCCACCTCGATGTGTGTGTGAGCCGGGATATGAGGGGAACCCAAATACGGGATGCATTGACATTGACGAGTGCCAAAACAAACCATGTTCAGAAGGTGCCATTTGTATCAACAACAAGGGAGGATATCAGTGTGTCTGTCCAAAAGGAACTTCGGGAGACGCCCATGGACCTGAAGGGTGCAAGGGTGAAGCTTCCACCACGGAATGTAGACTGGATAAGGACTGTCCAGATCCTCTAAAATGTGACAGTGGATCCTGCGTCAATCCTTGTGCAGCTGGAAGAAATGGGGTGATCCCTTGTGGAGACAATGCAGTTTGTGAGCCAGAAGGTCATGCGGCCTGGTGTAGATGCTTGCCAGGATTTGAAAATGGGAGCTGGCGACAAATGTGTTAGTGCTTGTAAAGGAGTGCTGTGTGGAAACAATGCACTTTGCATTGCCACAGTGGAAGGACCAACTTGTGCGTGTTCCGAGGGATTTGTTGGGAACCCCTTCCCTGGAGGCCAGTGCGTGCCGGAAGTGTGCTCTCCAAACAATCCTTGCGAAGAGCCTCAAATCTGTGTGGGAGGAAAGTGCAAAGAAAGATGTGAGGATGTTGTTTGCGGAGTTGGGGCAACTTGTGACAAGAATACCAACCAGTGTGTCTGTATGCCTTTCTACATTGGAAACCCCAACTTGAAATGTGTCCCACGTACGTATAATAATAACAATAATAATAAAATTTTTAAAAATAAATAATTTTGAGTAGAATAAATTTTTTGAATAATAAATTTTTTTCTCTCCAATTTCTTCAAACAGCAACGGAACCACCTTCTTGCAAACCAAAATGCGGTGAGAATGCTCATTGTGAATACGAGGATGGAGGTGTCACCATGTGCGTTTGCAACCAAGGAACCACCGGAAACCCCTACGAAGTTTGTGGTGCTCAAGCAAGAACATGTACTGCCACTCGTTGTGGTCGTAACGCAGAATGTCGAGAAGTTGGGGGATCAGTCGAGTGTGTTTGCGAGCAAGGTTACCTTGGAAACCCTTACGTGCGCTGTGATGATGTGGATGAATGTCAAGGGAATGCCTGTGGGCAAAACGCAGTTTGTATCAACCAGCCTGGAAGATTTGACTGCAGATGCCGGGACGGCTTTCTTGGAAATCCTTTTGAGTTCTGTCACCAGCGACCTGCCAATCTCGTCAACTGTGAAAGGACAGAGTGCAAGTGTGACTCTAAAACACCATGCCCAGATGGCTTCACTTGTACAAAAGGAGTGTGCCGTGATCTCTGCGCTCGAGTTTCTTGCGGACCCAACGCTATTTGCAATAATCAAGGTCAATGCGCTTGCGCTCCTGGCTATACTGGTAACCCAACACTTGGCTGCAAGTCGGAAAGTTGTCGAAATGATTTGGACTGTGCCTCTGAGGAAATTTGCTTCACCGTCAGCTATGGAGTTCGAAAGTGCATCAACTCTTGCACTCGTATCCAGTGCGGTCCCAACGCGCTTTGCGTCAGTGATTCGAGTTTCTTGCGGACCCAACGCTATTTGCAATAATCAAGGTCAATGCGCTTGTGCTCCTGGCTATACTGGTAACCCAACACTTGGCTGCAAGTCGGAAAGTTGTCGAAATGATTTGGACTGTGCCTCTGAGGAAATTTGCTTTACCGTCAGCTATGGAGTTCGAAAGTGCATCAACTCTTGCACTCGTATCCAGTGCGGTCCCAATGCGCTTTGCGTCAGTGAAAACCACAGAAGTGCCTGCATTTGTCAAGATGGTAACGTTTTTTTAATTAAAATGTTTAAAATTATAAAGTCTAAAAAACGCAATGAAAAATTGTAGTTAAAAAATTATATTAAAACTAAAACTTGATCTATTTCCATCTAGGTTTTATTGGAAATCCCACCGATCTCCGCCTGGGCTGTCAAGTAACCGGTGTACGAGAACACACTTGTGACGCCAACTCGGACTGCGCTGGAAATTTTGTCTGCCAACCTGACGTTAATGGTCTTCGCCAATGTGTTGACCCCTGCTTCAGTTTTGTTTGCCAAGATCCAAATGAGTACTGCAGCAGCAACAGAAATGGTCAACCTCAATGCCAATGTCTTGAAGGTTTTGTGCGTAACCCGCAAACGTCAACTTGCGAACAGCCAGCATTCCCAGATTGTACCGCCGACAAGGACTGTGCTTCTCAGCGAGGCGTGTAAACCAGACGGTCTTGGAGTTCTCCGTTGTACCCCAGTATGCTCTCCAGTTAACTGTCCAACTTGCAATTTTATCAGTTGCGCGACCAATGCCGAGTGTGTGCCAGTAAACCACTCACCATCTTGCCAGTGCCTTGCTGGCTTTACCGGAAATCCAAACGACAGAAACGGATGCTACTCTCTCCGTCAAGATGAATGTTCCTCTGACGCTCAATGTGAGGAAAGTGAAGTTTGTGTCAAGGAAACTGGCAGCAGCAGTAGAAACCGTTGCAAACCTGTTTGTGAAACCACCAAATGTGGCCCTGGCGCTGTTTGTGTAAGCAACAACCACGCAGCTCAATTGTCAGTGTCCCGGTGGAGGACGTTACAAGGGAGATCCTAGTGATGTGAAACAAGGTTGTGTGGAGGTGCCATGTATCTACAATCAAGACTGTCCACCACATCAACTCTGCAACAGACTGACCAACAAGTGCATGGACGTTTGCGAGGAGGACTCTTGTGGAACCAATGCCGTGTGCATAGCAGAAAAACATAAAGGCCCAGTGCATCTGCCCATCTGGCTTCAAACCTGACCCCAGACCGGAAATTGCTTGTACTGCTGTCAACTCGTGCCAAAACAATCCTTGTCATGCGACCGCCATTTGCGAAAGTGTAGTGGAGGGATATGTTTGCAAGTAAGTAACAAAATTTTTCAAATCATATACCATTATGATGGAAAAAGTGCTGTGAAGCTTATTGGAAAGTGGGGCAAGAATAAACGTGTAGCTTTGATTGTCTTTACTTCGCATATTCTTGCTAAGCGTAAAATTGAACTCACATTGGCCAGTATTAGTGCTACTGGTCTCATCATGAGTATTCAGATTTTTATAAAATACTTTGCATTGACTGTTTTGAATGCCATCAAATTGCCATGTCAAGATTTGCTGATTAAGAATTTATTGTAGTGGCTAGCACTTTATATAATTGAATACCGATTCGTTTTTTAGATGTCCTCAAGGTCAAGTCGGAGACCCAATTGGAACGGGATGTAAGAGCGTTAGCGCTTGCACGAATGATGACCAATGTCCAGCATCCTCAATTTGTGAAAATGGCCGTTGTGTCGATCCATGTAATCATGCATGCGGAGCGAATAGTCAGTGCCAAATTAATGGAAGGAATGCCACCTGCTCATGTGTTTCTGGATTTGAAGGATCCGCTGACAAGGGATGCGTCCGTGTTAGTAAATCTTGCTCTTCCGATCTAGACTGCGAAGGTAGTCTTTGTATTCGGTGACCAGTGTAAGGTGATTTGTCGTCAGTTGTCTGATTGTGCGGAAGGGGAAAGGTGCGTCAGCTCCATGTGTATGCTACCATGCATTGGTCACACGCAGTGTCCTGCTGGTCAAGCTTGTGCAGGAGGATTCTGTGTGAGCGGTTGTAGAACTAATGCCGAGTGCCCCAGAGAACAGTCTTGCATCAACCATCAATGTATTGACCCTTGTCAAGTGGATGGCGCATGTGGTCCAAACGCTCTTTGCCGAGCCATTTCCCACTCTGCCCAATGCTACTGCGAAGATGGCTTCCAAGGAAATCCTACGGCTATTGAAGGATGTGTACTTATGCTACCATGCATTGGTCACACGCAGTGCCCCGCTGGTCAAGCTTGTGCGGGAGGATTCTGTGTGAGCGGTTGTAGAACAAATGCCGAGTGCCCCAGAGAACAGTCTTGCATCAACCACCAATGTATTGATCCTTGTCAAGTGGACGGCGCATGTGGTCCAAACGCTCTTTGCCGAGCCATTTCCCACTCTGCCCAATGCTACTGCGAAGATGGCTTCCAAGGAAATCCTACGGCTATTGAAGGATGTGTACGTAAACCCCAGTACTGCTCGGCCAGCCAAGACTGCTCCGGTCAAGGTCACATTTGTTTGGGAGGAATGTGCGTGCTCTCTTGTGACGATACAGTGCCTTGTGCACGAGGAGAGCGTTGCCAAAATAACATCTGCATGAAGGTCTGCTACACCGACTCCAACTGTCAGGCGGGCGAGGTCTGTGTTGAAGGTTTGTGTCACCCTGGCTGCCGCTCCGATTCCGACTGTAAAGCAGCAGAAGTCTGCATTTCCAACAAGTGCAGATGTGGAACAGGCTTTGAAAGTGGTTCCCACCGGATGTCATGATATCAATGAATGCGATCATACATCATGCCACCCTTCAGCCAACTGCGTCAATGTACCAGGCTCCTTCAAATGCATGTAAGTGTCAAAAAAGTTTCAAATCACATACCATTATCATCATTGTGAACGTTAAGTAAAGTCATATTTACATATACAAGCCATAAAATATTTGCTGTTTGGAAATTTCGGTGGCCCTAAAAAGGGCCATTGGGTATTCTCTTTGCTAATTTTATTACAATCGGTAGCAGCTATGTAATAATCATAATTTAATTTTTAAATTAAGGTGCCCTCAAGGTCTTATTGGAGATCCTTATCAAGGCGGCTGTACTCAGCCTCACGAATGCGGAACTAATTCAGATTGTCCCGACACTCTTGCCTGCTTCCCTGGACCAAATGATGTGCAAAGATGCTCAGATCCTTGTACTGATATGGACAACATGTGCGGACCAAGAAGCAAGTGCGTCGTCACTAACCACGCCCCTGAATGTGTATGCCCGGCTGACCACAAAGGAGACCCGTACAACAAACGAATCGGCTGTTATCCTGTGGAATGTCTTGCTGACACGGACTGTGCTGAAGACAAGACATGCGACCCCAATCTCAACAAGTGTATCAATCCCTGCAATGCCATTGCTTGCGGAAAGGGCACCTGTCAGGTGCAGGCTCACAAAGCTTCCTGTGTGTGCTCCAGAGGATACCAAGTTAAAAATAATCAATGTGTGGATATCAACGAGTGTCTAAACAACCCTTGCCACTCTTCCGCCATTTGCCAAAATACGTTGGGAGGCTACACTTGTCGGTATGTAGGGATTAATTAATCTTTAAAATTATTCCCAATTTATTTATTTTTTTATTAATATTAATTTCTATTCATTATTATGTATTTTTAGCTGCCCTCCGGGAACTGTTGGGGAAACGCTGAAAGGTCAAAGCGGATGTAGAGCTGCTGAAGAATGTTATTCCGACGGGGAGTGTCCAGACAGCGCTGTTTGCCGCAAAGGAAAATGTCAAGATGCTTGTGAAAAGGCTTGCGGAATTAACGCAGACTGTACCGCCAAAAATCATCGTCCAGCTTGTCGCTGTCCATTCCAAACGTCAGGGGATCCCTTCAAGGAGTGTATCCAGTTGGAATGTGAGGTAGGTAACGACTGTGCCTCTGACGAGGCCTGCATCAATCAAAAGTGTGTGAACCCATGCACACTTCAAAACGTTTGCGGACAAAATACCAACTGCTCCGCGGTGAATCATCAAGCATACTGCGCCTGCCTTTCCGAGCATTATGGAGATCCTCTGCAGGGATGCCTCATGGTTGTTCCTTGTAATGACAACACGCTCTGTCCAGCCAGCTCTAAATGCAGCAACGGAATCTGTACACCACTTTTGTAGTTCCAACAGAGACTGCCACGCAAATCAGGTTTGTCTGGAGGGAGCATGTCAAGGCTCTTGTCAATCGGATGGAGACTGTCCTTCCTTCCAAATTTGTCAGAATAATATTTGCCAGGAGCAGTCCAAATGCAAAGAGGACACTGACTGCGCTCCCGAGGAAGTGTGCACGGACAACAGATACGGTCAACTGGAATGCCAGCATGTTTGCAAAAACCTCGTGCTGTGCGGTAGAAACGCGGAATGTTCAGCACTTGAGCATAAACCAGTTTGCAAGTGTAAACCAGGCTTTTTTGGGGTAGCAACTGACGACAGAGTGGGATGCCAGCCGATCGAGTGCCAGAGTAGTGTTGACTGTCCTTCGGACAAGGTCTGCTCGGAGCACAAGTGTCAAGTTGCTTGCAGAATCAATAATCCCTGTGGGGAGAATGCTCTCTGCATTTCTGACAATCATCAAAGTCAATGCCAGTGCCAGCCAGGTTTTACTGGAAATCCAGCCAAGGAGTGTACATCCATCAACTTTTGTGCGGATAAGCCTTGTGGACCGGGAGCAGTTTGCGATAACACTCGAGGATCATACAAGTGTCTGTGTCCGATTGGCACGGTGGGAGATCCATACGCTCAAGGCTGCTTGCCAGTTCCGGAATGTAAAACAGACGGAGACTGCCCAGAGTCTACCACGTGCGCACGAGTCAACGGAAATAACAAGTGTCGATCCGTTTGTGACGGGGTTAACTGTGGACCCAATGCAGAGTGCGCTTTCAAGAGTCATCAACCCTTTTGTCAATGCCGGAAAGGATACGAAGGCAACCCCAAGGATCTCATCCAGGGCTGCTTCCCCACACCAACACCATGCAGGAGTAATGCAGACTGTGCGCAAAACACTTATTGTGACGGACACGTGTGTAAATTGCCTTGTCAGGGAGATGGGGACTGTGGACCTAGTGAGGTTTGCGACAGGAATCAATGTGTTAGCCCGTGTGAGGTACCTGGAGCTTGTGGACTCAACGCACTATGCACCACGGCTTATCATAACAAGCAATGTCAGTGTCCGCCAGGATTTACTGGGAATGCTGCAATGGAATGTGTCAGAGGTATGAAAAAGAGCCATTTAAAAATGATTTCAAAATAAAATTTATCTTTTCTAACGACTTTCTCTCTTGATTATTTTTTATTGATTATTTTATTATTTTTACTATGCAGTTGCTGTACCTTGTCAAGAAAGTAAGGAGTGTGGTCCAGGCTACTCTTGCACAGAAGGCATTTGTCTATTGGGTTGTGCTGAAGACAGCAGTTGTGCC
>JAANSP010002924.1:0-12035 GCA_036850745.1 Homidia socia | reverse complement strand
ACAAACCAGTCAACAAGAATTCGATCGATCATCTCCGCCTTGTACCAGCCTCCCTTGGAATTCAGGGCCTCTTCAGACAAGATGTCGTGGTAATCATTTAGGCTCAAATTTGTTCTTCTTTTTCCTTCCTCCAAAAACTGCAGCGTGGTATTCACTATCGCATCGGAACCGGCATTTCCCAAAAAGAGGAATACAGCTTTTTTGTAGTTTACCCCGTCGAGCGTCGGTCCAGTATGGGATATGAAGGGCACTAAAACGTCCAGTAGACCACTGTGTAGCTTGTCCACTTCGTCAAAGACAAAAAGGGATGTGGGGCAAATGGTAACGGCTTCCGTAATGTTGTTCTTCAGTTGAGCCTTGTACTCTTTGACCATGTCTGGATCTGGAAAGTGGTAGCTGGCAGTAAAAATTTTGACAAATGCGCTATCCACACCTTTTCCAAACATTGCTTCCGCAACAATATGCGCCGTTAGAGATTTTCCCGAACCTGGCCATCCATGCAAGCTCAGCGTGAGCGGGGCTGTTGGGGATGGCTTGTTCAAATGATTTTCGATTTTTGAAATCAGGGCAAGATGTACGAGATGTTGACCAATTAGTTGAGTTTCCAATAGTTTTTTCAGTTGACCTCCAGCGGATTTGCCATCTCTAACGTATGGATATTGGCATGTTTCTGTTATTCCTTCCGAGGAATATGAATAAAATAAAATTAATAACAGCCCCAGCCCAGTAAGAAAATACATAACTGCAGTCAAGTGATTTAGGGATTTCAAAAATTTCAAAATTTTATTACTGAATAAAAGTAGACTTTTTTCCTAAAATGAATATTCATTCAACTGAGAATTGGAAATGCTATTGAACTCGGATTTTGGTTAAACTATTTGTGAAGCCGGCAATGATAAGCTTTATCCGTTGGAAATGACTCATGTTATGAACTCTTGAACGGTCATCACTCTTCTCTGCCCACAACCATCCTCTACTCTGTTATCTTGCTATAATATTTATTTATCGTTACTGAGATTTTGCATTGACGCACGTTCCAATAAGAGTACACATCAACAGACGTGGAGTATCAAGTTGAATACTGTTGTCTAGCCAAATATAATACTTGTACTAAATATTATTGAAGATAGAATATAGAAGCTCCTTCAACTCTCCGGATAACTCGATTGATTAATTAATACGCTTGTTTTAAAGAAGGAAAAATTTAATACGGGCTGAAAACAACATGCTGGCAAAAACACAAGTGGTCCTTGTCCTTCTTGTTTCTCTTATTGCTGAGAAGGCCAATTTTGAGCAAAAATGTACTACCAATTATCAACCATCAGATTTTAACAATATCAACAAAATCCACGCTGTTGTTTCTCCTTTATCAAGGTAAATTCTTCCGAATAATGGAAAAATCATATCCACATTTTTTATGATAATTTTTTTTTTCAAAATATTTTTCAGTAAATCTAAGAAAATATCCGTATCCGGCACAACATCTAACAAAAATGACAGTGTACGAACCATCTCCCCAGGTAAACCTAATGGCAAAATGGATCCTAGTGAAATCGGAAAAGCTTATTTTCGAAAAGAAATCATTGCCCTGAAAAACCAGTTCCCTAATCAATCCCGGTAAATGATTTATTTTCACTGAATAAAAATTTAGTGCTTAGATTATATTAAAAATTTATTTTGTAAAATAATTCCAGGGATACGTGGATACAGTTTCTAGCCACAATCGGGAAAACTTTGAACAAAGAGACTCCTCAGTATCCTGGTGTGATTACGGCTTTGCTACCCACGTCAATGCCAGATTCATTTGCTATTTGCTTTTTAAAGAAGGTGGGTATAGCTTTAAATAAAGCCGTATCACTTCACAATGAGGCTGTTTACCACCCAAAAATTTTGACACCTGGCACCTTCACAAATGCCAGCATTACCGAGATTCGATCAGAGATTGAGCTGTATCTAAAAAACAAGGGAAAGGCCCTGATGGTGCAGGACATTGATAAATTTAAATCTCAAGACCATTTGATGGTGTTTCATGGAATATGTGATAATTACAACGCTGTTGACGTAAGAGCTACAGTTATATTTCCTGTACGCGTTCCCGGGAATATTTTCCAAAATTACAAAAATGAATGGAGTCACAATAGAGGTGGAGATATTTCTAATGTAAGTATTGCAAAATGCTTGGAAAGGCGTGGTGAGCTCTAATGTGGGTCCAGCACTAGTTGCTAGAATTGCAGATGCTGTGGTGTTGCTCAATGATGGAGACCATTGTCAAGACGACGAGCTCAAGAAAACTGAAAAACCAAGTCCTGTTGTTGTAGAAATTCATGCCAAGGGTGAATTAACGCCAACACACTACACTGCACAAGGAGGAGGAGCAAATACTGAAAAAGTAAGTACTGAAGTTGCCGAATATAAAGAATGGAATTTAATGGAGATTCCCCGCCAGCACACAAGATTTCCCCCAGCAAACCAAAAAACAAAACCCCCAGTGCACCGCAAAGCTCCTCCTGCACACCCAAAAGGACTCCAGCACACAACAAAAAACAAATCCTCCCAGCATACCAAAAAATACAAAGCCTCCAGCACACCAAAAAATACATAGGCTCCAGCATACCAAAAAAACAAAGCCCTCAGGTTACCAAAAAAAACAAAGTCCCCCAGTAGATCATAAAAACAAAGCCCCCGTATTTCCCCCCAGCAAACCAAGAAACAAAACCCCCAGTGCACCGCAAAGCTCCTCCTGCACACCCAAAAGGACTCCAGCACACAACAAAAAACAAATCCTCCCAGCACACCAAAAAACAAAGCCCCCAGCACACCAAAAAATACAAAGCCTCCAACACACCAAAAAATACAAAGCCTCCAGCACACCAAAAAAACAAAGCCCCCCAGGTTACCAAAAAACAAAGTCCCCCAGTAAATCATAAAAACAAAGCCCCCGAACGCACCACAACGTTAACCTAGTGTGCATGCCTATTTTTAACTGAAATTTTCAAATTAAGTTGTAACAAATAGTATGAGGCATTCTTAAAAACTCCCTAAGAATTTCAAAATTATTTTTGAATAAAGAGTGCATGTGTTTTACGTTAAGAGAAAAATGTAGTTACCTAAAAGTTTGTCTTTCATTTTAATTAAAAACCCAAGAGTCCAGTTTTGGAATTGATGTCATGTGGTAAATAATAAAATTTGCGAGCGCATAATTACATAAATTTTAAAAATTTAGTCTCATTTCAAAAAAATATGACACCAATTTGAAACGCATTTTTTCAGTTATGTTTAATAATAAGATATGTAGCGAATCAAGAATACTTGTTAAATCAATTCTAAAAGGATTTATGTTTGCAAAAAAAACAATAATCCAGCGAGATTTTTTTTTGCTTGTTTTATTTCGTCAATTGCTTCTTGCGTCATATCATAAAATGTTTACTTACTCAAAAGGTAAATTTGAAAATGTGTTGTAAGTAAAAAAGATAAGCTCTGTATAATGTTGAAACGACTGTGTGTATTTACAAGTGTACAACTTTCTGCGTACACTTGATACTTGTCAAATATGTCAAATACAAAGTAGGAATATTGTTTTTGTCAGGATTCTTCCTGTTTGCAGAAGTAAGAATATTCAGCATTTTTTGGTCGTTACTTCAAGATAAATTTTGTAGAAAATTAATAAAGAAATAAATTTAAGCTCAGAGAAAAAATAAAATTAAAAAAAATATTTTAGTTTGGTCAACTAATTCCAAATTATTTTTATTTTTGCGTTGTTTGACTACATTTTTGCTTATAGTTTTACAAATATTGCGTGAATATTATAAAGTTTATGAAAGTATTTTACATCCAGCATGGGACGCTGGACGTGCATAGCCCTTCTTGGATGGTTTCTTCTTATTAATAGTTTAGTAGGCCTGGAAGGGCTGAAGACAAGATCCGAATATGAGCCATCATGGCAAGATTCAGTGAGAACGTTCTTAAGTGAAATCGAATCTGTAGAAATGGAGTATCCAAACCAAACAAGGTTAGAGTTTTCTAAAAAAGTATTTTGAAATAACAAACATTTTTTTGGTACTACAAATAATTAAATCCGGTTTTTAGAGAAACTTGGAATCAATTAAAATCCATTTTGGCTGGAATGCTTGAGGTCACTCCACCGGATACACCACCAATAGTTACAGTTTTACTTCCAGACGGGGTTGATGAGATATTTGGAGTATGTTTCCTAAACAAAATTTCTACCGCCGTAAACAAAGCAGTGGTCTCAGCACACGGCCCAGGAGAAAGGTCACGTCTCTCAATGGTTTTGTCGCCCAGTCAACTTCATAAGCGAACAATTCAAGAGACTACAGCAATTCTAGAAATATTTTTAAAGTGGCATGGTAAAACGATAATAATTGTAGACGAAGACAAGATCCAAAATGAGCTTCAAGTAGAGTTGGTCCACTCAGTTTTGAAACATAACCTAGCAATTGATAACCGAGCAGTTATATTTTTTAATATTTTTAAAGTGGCATGGTAAAACGATAATAATCGTAGACGAAGACAAGATTCAAAACGAGCTTCAAGTAGAGTTGGTGCACTCAGTTTTGAAACATAACCTAGCAATTGATAACCGAGCAGTTATATTTTTTCCTTTAAAACTTCCTAGTCACCAGCTACTGAAATTAAGAAAAGACAAAACTGTTAGCGATTTATACAGCATACTAGCGAAAAAGTGGCCAAATTTTGATGGGCAATTAGTTTCTCAAATTTCAGAAAAACTTTCGGAAAATTTAATTTTTCTTCAAAATGGAGACAAGTGCGAGAACAACCCAATTAAGGAGATCACGCCAACGATGATTAATGTCGTTGAATATGAAGTCAGGTTGAAAAATGATCTTAATGGATCATTAGAAAGGCACGAGTCCAAATCTATAGACACGGTAAGGAAACTTGTTTCTGGGAAGATAGCGACAAAAATTGAGGAAATAAGTAGAGAGATCATCATGTTTACAGGAAGAGCTCTAGAAAATGAACAAATGAAACATTTGGAACAAGAGATTACAGATATTCTGTTCAGTAGACATTTTGGGATACGCCATTCAGCAGAAACTGAAAGTCAATCAGCTTCAGAAGAAGAAGGTGGCCATTTAAAATTGCAAAATGACATGTGTAGCAAAATTGGCGAAGATTTAGAGCAATTAAAAAAGCAATTCAATATTTTGAGAGATGAAGAAGCCCTCGATGAAGATGGGGCCTCTGAAAAGGAACAAAAGAAGGTTTACAAACTTCTTGCAAGAAAATATTAACAAGTTAGCGGCAAAAGTTGACGAGTTGAATGAAAACATAATGAAACAAGAGAAAAGGCAAGATTGGTACATTTACTCGTGTCATGGAGTGGATAGCAGTACTATTAAAAAGTATTAAACTTGCTTACGAGACCTTTACGGCGATCCCTGGTCTACAGCATTTTTTCAGTCAATTGTTTTCGTACATTTTGAGTTGGTTTTCGTGAAATCCTTGTTTTTTCTTTACCGAACAATACAAAATTTTACCAACTCCGATTGTTTTACATTTTGAGCAATACACTAAGGGTGAGGTCCTAAGACGAACAATAAAAACAGCAACTGATAATATCTTAAACTTATTTAAAAATCGTTCCTATGCAAAAAAAATCCTACAATTAATTTATATTTTCTTAAGTTCAATAAATTAATTGCGATTGTTGAAGAAATGTTAATTTAAAATAAAGCTAATGTCGTTTCATAAAAAACTAGCATTTAAAGCTTTATCATTTGGCTCATTTTTCATTCAAAAAAACTGGAGATGATAGGACATGCGTCTTGGGAGCAACAAAAAATCAATGATGCAATTTCTCGGGGTGAAGGTGTCTAAATTTTTTATTTGTCCTGCCAGTATGTATGACTTGCAGATTAATTACGTTTTCAAAGAACAGGCTTCCTCCTCATAATGTAAAAGAGCACAACCGATTACGTCTAACAAACTTGATATACTTGATGCTTGTTTACGTAATATATAGTGACGTTAAAATATTTATTTTTTTTGAATTTTTCCTGAATCAAAAAAGATGACGATAGTAAAGCAATAAAAATCGTGGTATTTAGTTTGTTTGGTTGTGCAAATTGACTTGAGTTTATTTTTTCCTACTTTCTACTTAAGCCAACACACACTCCTGCCTTTTTATGCTCATTTGGTTTACATTTTACGTAGTCACAAGTTGTGACTCACACACAACCCCCCCACCGCAACCATTTAATTGTTCTCTTGAAAAAAATAACCCAGCAAGCTTAAACGTAGTAAAGTAGCAAACCACCGTGTTTCATCAAATTGAACCAATCCTGTTTCATAAAACGTTCATCATAATAGGCTTAACACACGTATATGGTCACCGCAAGCAAAAGTGATCAGAGACCAGCTGAATGATAGCTAACATGGTCTTTTTTACTAAATAGATTTTTAACGAAACAGTTTTCAGCGGTTGCTTACCCAACGTGGAATCTGAAAATTCAAATCTATACTCAAGATAACCATGGAATGGATGAACAGAGAGACAGACATCACAAAATCAACAAGCGACAACAAGCTTTTTATTAGTTATCTGTAAAAAATTCTTGTTGCTGGAATAGCTCATTCCAGTATCTAATAAATGAATACTTCCAAGATGCTTCTTCTTTGCTCTCTCAGACAATACTATTTTATTCTTTCTTTCAACACAACATATAACTCACAGAATGTGATCCATTTCACATATGAACATAACAAACTCGCGGCATATTCATATGGATAACTAGAGCAATCGTACATCATTACAAGTATGAATTTGTTGGAGCATTGTGCACAACCACTGGGCATCCATTAGACAAACGATTAAGTTTTGCTAAAAGATTACAGAGGGTTTTGATTTTGTAAGTAAAACAATTTAGCTATCAATATTTTATTAACTGCTATTGCTGTTTACTTGCATAAAGCTGTTTTTAAAATATTTGTTACAAGGTAAATACTTGGAAAGCTAATTCTAAATTAACCTCCCCATTCAATTCCCTTTTTTCAGATTTCCAATAAACATGAAAATTATCAACTCATTTACAATTAGCGTCATACTGCTGGCAGTATACTTTGCCACGGACCCTGTCTTATCTTGCGCAGGATCCGTGCAAACCAAGGGCAATAATAAGGAAACCATGCCGCCAAATCCATCAATTTTTTCTCAGTATTCGGAACTATGCGGGTCGTGCTTATCCTGTCCACACGGATGTGTCGGTAGAAGCATGAGATGTTGCTCATAGTGCAGCATCAACTGCTCTTAATCAAATCTGCAATGTCGCAAATATTTGTATTGTATTTGTCAATAAATATATGTTAGTTTAATTCAATAAATTGAAATTTGTCAACCGCATCAAGCACGGGTGACCTTTCTGATTTTTTTCGTTGATCAAAAAATATTTATTCATTTTCATTTACTACATTAATGTTTATAAATTATTCACAATTTTCTTTTTACGTTCAATTCAATAAAATTTAAAAGAAGAACCTCACCATTATGTTAAAGCAATTTACCCTTGCAAGTTAACAATGTGGTACGAACACATTATCAAATCAAACATGATTAAATCGTTTTTCTGATTACGTTTACTAACTTCAATGGTTATACTTCATTACTTCATCCTCCAGCTAACGCCTTTACCAAAACTACAAACATATTGCAACATAATTAAATTGCAATTTCATGCATAAAAATAATGAGCACATTACTTTGCATATAACCATAGTAAGTATTTCATTCGCACACTTTCTAATTCTACATGAACCAATGCACAGATTTGCAGGGTTTCTGAAATACTTATATCAAAGTATTTAAATGATAAATACAAAATACACAGACCGGTTCTAAATACTTTTTGTATTTAAATACTTTTTCATTTATCCGTAGAAATGAAATACTTTTATAAATACTTTGCCTCCAAATGTGTGGAAATGCTAAATACAAATACAAGTATTTAAATACATTTTTCATTTAAATTCATTTTATGCCAAGAAGATATACATTCGACACAAGATCTAAAGTTAGTTGCTCTTTATCTCATTTTCAAGATCATCTCGAAAACGTTTCATTTGCATCCAAGTCACTGGAAAGAATAATTTTGAATGAACATGCATTATTTATCCACAAAAAGCTTCCATTTTTAACTCTCATTATCACTAATTTTTACCTTCATCCACCACAACACTTTCGTATTTGCCTTTCCAAGCAGTCAAGTTGGATCTCAGTTCCAGTGAGTTCATCAAAATATGTTTGATTTGAATGTAAGGAAGTGTCAAATTATCTCGTCCGCTTCCTTTTTTGGAAAGTGTATCTCTGAAAATATGTTGAGCTGCGTTGCTGATGATGATACTAAGCCGATGGTGATTTTGAGTTGCCACCCACTGCTTTGCTGCTTGCTGAGTAGCTATAGAAGTTTGTTTTTGTACGGAGGAGTAAAAATTTTCTGAAACATTTATGTAATTATTTGTTTGCTGCAAGCACTTTGCCAAGAGTATACCAATTGCTATTGTAATTTTGCTCAAATGCATAAGTTTTTGGTATTACATTCAAAATTTTTATCATCATTTTAACATTCTTGGAAACTTCATCTTGATTCCATTGGGCGTGTTCATGAAAGAGGAAATATTGCTTTAATCTATTCAAAGGAGCATACAATGAGGAGTTGAAGTCCTGGAAAGAAGTAGGAAAATCTTTGACTGGGTCAAACTGTATTTGGTAAATGACCAGGTCAATGTCCCCGTATCTATCAAGATTTTGTTCACCAAAGCCATAATAAACATTATCGCTTCCAATAATAACTCCCACTTGAATTGCATTCTCCCAAAAATTTTGGTTAATAAATCTTTTGACATTGGTTGCAAATGAAAATCTGCTTGGGTAGGAGGTTGAATAAGAATCATAATAAATGTATTCAGTTTTAGTAAAGGAAGGGTAAAAATTTAGTAAAATAGCTGCTACGTTAGCAACAATTTTGGTCTGATTTTCTACACTGATTTTGAATCTTGCGTCGTAATAAATATCACAAACACGTTCATTTAAAAAGGCTCCACTTGTTTGGTTCACGTAAGGAAGAGATAGTGTAAGCTGAGGTTGTGTATTTTTCTCCTTCAAAGTGTGAAGCAAGTCAATCACAGGAATAATTTGTTCGATGTCCGCAAGCAAAATATCTGCAAAATTGATAATTTACCATGATTGTTATTGTTCTAAGCAAAAGACAGGAATTTAAAAATTTAAATTTGAAAAATAAAAAGGTCAATATTGCTTACCGGTTTCGTAAAAGACGAAGGGCGACACCTTCAACGCCTCCTTGATTACTGAATTATAACTGTCATTTTGTTCAAATAACACTTTATTGATAGAAACTGTCAAATCTTGGTAAAAATCGTTGTTGCTGTTCAAAGATTTGTTAGAAGCGTTGCACCTTTTACTGCATAATAAGAGCAGCAAAAACGGTAGAAGTACGCGATTCAATCTTTTGATTTCCATGTTTTACCACAGCCAGCACTGTGCAACTTATAAAAACTGAACTCACTCAAGTGTAAAAAATATTTAAATAAAAAAGTTCTTCTCTGAAAAAATTGTTGCGTGCGATCTCTGCATTTTAGTGCGAGTGCGCAAAAGAAGCAAAATAAAATGAGAATTTGTTCAGCAAATAGGTTGCATGCAAGACAAGATTGGATCATTATTATCAAAATTTAACATCCTGTGGAACTACGGAAGTTGCTTTTTTTCCAGTACAACATAAAGTGTAAAAGATTAGCCGTTGTAAACTGCAGCAGGCTGTTTGCATTGTTTGTTCTGCTTATGGACAATTTTGGTCACGAGAATTGACAAGTAAAATTAAAATTTATGTGAGCAATTTAGTTGATACTAGACATTCAAAGCTGAAATCCCGCTGAATTACATTAGGCAACACGCAATGCCAAAAAAATACACATTTTTCAACTTTTCACTCGCCAAAAAATAGTTTATTTTAGTAGTTTTATGGATTTTCAATTTTTTTTGCGATAGAATAGCAATATATAAATTTTTGAGTTCATTATATATTGCCAATAACACAAAACTTCTAAATGGTTTAGAAGTAACAAAAATCCGATTTTATCACACAGCATGGATCCGCTATGGTAGGAAATGTGATCAAGTTAAAATTGTGGTAACTAAAAGCATTTGCCAAATTGAAACTGATGTATAGAAAAAAACGTTTTATTTAGACTCTAAATAAAATTCTAACTCTAAATTTTAGAGTATTTTAGCACTTTTCTATTGGCAAATTATCGTTCAAGCAGATTTAAAACGGGACATGAGTGTACTATTTTCAGGTAAAAAAAATGTTGACAAATTTTATTCACTATCCTATGAAACCTTAGAGTATGAAATATTTTTGTAAACGAGTATATTTTGAAATGAATTAATTTGTTACAAACTAAAAACATGAAACAACAGAATTGAGCTACTTAAGTTCAGTTCATTTATGAAAACTAGTTGATATAATGCTCCGGGGATTGATTTCTCCATTCCTCCATCATCTCCGGTGACACCTAAAAATAAATAAAATAAAAGGGCTTACAAAATAGTCCAATTAAAAATATCTCAAAAATGGATTTAATATTTCATTTACCATAAACCGCCCGTGCAAACCAATCTCCTTCAACTTTGGCATGTTAAGAAAAGCAAAGTGAAATGCAACATCAGATATTAACGAGTTACTCAACTGGTTTGGTTCCGGTGAGGGGTATGCACCAAGATTCAACTCGCGCAGCTCTACCAAAAGAAAGTTGTTAAAATTGCAATTTGAAACGTAAAATATATTGATAACAATGTAAGTTTTATACAATGCCAGCTTTTTGTCTCTACCCGTTAAATTTTTAATTGATGGATGGTCATTATTTGGTCCAAACTTGACATCATTCCAAAAGTCACGTGTTGTCCTTAGTGCTGTTCCAAATTCAAGTGGAGTGCCGATGAGAAGAGAATCCCAATAATCCGAGTTTTCAATAGTATCAGTCCGTTCAGCGGTTACTCTCAAGCTTTTAAGAGTTTTCAGATTTTTGAATGCGTACTTCAGTCCACACAGGTCAGTTCCACAGACAGTAATCTCCAATGTTTGAATGTTGGGAAATGCCACCTCAACAAGTCGCATCATTTCTAACGGAAATCCTACGTTATACTCATCATGGAATCTAGGGTGGTCATCACTGACCAGGCGCACCCGGAGATCTCTAACTGACGCATATTTTGAGCTTTCCGTCCATTTTCGGAACATTGCAGTAGTTTGATGATACAATGAAAGTTCATTAAGGTTTGGTACACAATTTTGAAGCATCGATACTCCGTCCTCCAACTTGAAATTTTTCGAGTCAGTCTCAAAGTGCTCCAAATGCTCCATTACAGGTAACCGGAAATACGTTGATTGCTCTGGCGGCTCCTCTCTGGGATAATATGTTCCGTCGATTCTCAGGTGTGTGAGCATTGTTTTGACATTTTCTAATATTTTGAAAATCAGTCCATGTGCCAAAGATGTAGCCCCAATCGGCAAGGAGAGATCCTGTAGCTTGGGAAACTCATTTCGTACCAAGAGTTCATAGTGCTTATTTTCCAAAACATAGTTGGACCACGTCAATGAAGTAAGTGTTGCAGGCAATAATAGACGATCCATCCCGTAAAGCATCGGAGCGTTCTCGTCATATGATCTCACTTCTAGAGATTGAAGGTCTTTGCAACTAGATAAAAGCAACTGCAGAAAGTATGCACCATTAGAATTTCCCACAATAGCTTCCCCTTCGTCAAGTTCCATGAGCACATCCTCCATAAATATTATCTGTAAATTCCTAAGTTTTGGAAATGTAACTTGGGGAAATGTAAATGTCAAGGATCCGCCGTGGTCAGGAAATCTAATATCCAAGTCAACCAAGCTGCTTCCGCAGCGACTGAAACACTTCAAAAGACTTTCGTGGTTCTCCTGTCGAAAAAAGTGCTCAGTCATTGTGATTTTGAAGGTCGGAAT